>JAJJWO010000315.1:0-14279 GCA_021655895.1 Fusarium sp. NRRL 66739
GTCTTAGCTCCTCTTTATGCCAAAAAGCCTAGGAAATTTAACCTCCCTGGGCTGTAGCCCGGCCTTGCCGATCATACCCTTGAGGGTTCACCGTGGTGAAGACTTCAGTGAAGGAATCCTTCAAGATCATCCCTGCTTAGATCTGCCGATGAGCCGAGGCACCCTTGCAGTCAGCAACGCATTCGTTCCCACATTCCGTTCAAGTTACCATCGAGCTTGTTACCAATTATTCCCTAATTTCTATGTTGGTTGGGTTTTTCGCAGCGGATAAATCGCTTCACGGCCTCTTGGCGGATAAATTGATGCGGTCTGCCAACATGCAAATAAGCAGAGTCTATCAATGCCTATTCGAAACATGACTGCTGCCGACATATCCGAGTCTCTGATACTGTCTGACAACATCGAGAAACATTCACGATTCTGAATCATTCGGTAATTGCTTCAAACGTAACCGAAGCTCCGTTCAAGCGAACCCGAGAATTATATCCTTGAGGCGGGATATAACCATCGGGAATAACGATAGACAGGACGATCATTGGCCCATGGTCATGAAAAGAGTTTCGATCTGGCCCTGGTCCACACAACTCTCGTCTCAATTGCATTTTATGCTTCCCCTCATTCAGCTCAAGTCCTTGGGGTCTCGTGTTCATCATCATGGGGAAAACCAATTAGGGGATCGACCAGAGCGACGGTAGCAGGGGACGGCAGTTCATGTGCCGGGTCCAATAGGACAATGACACTATTCAGGTCAGCCTAAACATGACTGGACGAAGCTTCTTCCTTTACATACGGTTACGACTTGTGAATGTGAGCTTAACAGAGTGGAGTTTGAGAGCGGAATTCTTCCATCAATGACATATCTCCACTGGGAGCTAACCACCGACACCATTCGGACGTCATCTTCACTCCAATCTTTTCGGTGTTTGACTAAAACCTCCGGGTTACAAGTGCCCGGTCTGATTCATCTTGGATGTCCGTGATGAGGCTCAACAATGTTAGGCGAGGCCAGGATCCTTCTCCCGGCTTGGCAGAAACCTCAACAATGGGCCCTGCTTATATATCCCTGTTTGCAAAGAAGTGGAATTCTTGAGGCCGACACTGATAACATCTTCAAGAGACTCCAAGGCTCAGCTTGAAAGGACCGACTGATTCGACTTATCCGTCTCCATGTCCGCTTGGGCCTAACAATGGTCGCCACATATTGCAACGATTCGACTTATGACGACTGGACTATACCCTGGACAAAGACTCCGCTTCGCGTGAATCCTCTACAACATCTCCATCCCAATGTGCCGACATATCCAGCTTCCCCCCGGCCTGTAGCTATTCCCTGCAAAGGTCCCGTCCAGACTGGGTTGACCTTGTGCCCATCCTTAACCCTTTGGTTATGTTCCTGCTGAAGGGTTGTTATGGCAGTGGGTCCTGAACTCACGAGAACGAGCCATGTTCCAATGACCATAATGTTACCACATTGGTTTACTGTATCACTACTCTTCACTTTCGTGTTGATCCTACCACTTTGACCCTCCATCTTGAAGAACTTGCCGTCCCCTATACGACGGACAGGAGGAATTGGGTGCTCGCCCCCTCGTCATCTCCATGGCAGTATGGGGTACCGTGATGAAGCTATAAAGCTACAGCCCCCGAGTGGACTGTCCAAGATCTGTCTCCAGCCTTATTCCCCAGGTTCTTCTGTTTTAACTCTACCCTCTCAACTTTATCGATATAGTCTATTCTTACTCGGATTTCGTATTCAGCCCAAGACTTGATCAAGATGTCTTCAGGATCTCCTCCCTCCCACGGGGCAACTACCCCTACACAATACACAGACAAAGAGGACGCTCTGCATCACCACTGCAACCATCCTAGCCACTATCATGAAGGCAACAACAGCAATGTCCAGAAGCCTCACCAGTCCATGGTGTCTCAGGTCTACAACCCACAATTCTTCAAAGTTGCCAACCCTGGTCCCCTGGGTCTGATCAGTTTCGCCCTGACCACCTTTGTTCTCGGACTTTATCAGTGCGGTGCTGGGTAAGTCGATGTCAACTAATACACCTACGATCTTACTGACTGTTTGTCTCAGTCTCCCCGGCTCCAACCCTTTTGGCGGTGTCGGCCCTGATCAAGCCATCTTCGGTCTGGCTGTCTTCTTCGGCGGTATTGCTCAGTTCTTCGCTGGTCTCATGGAGTTCCGTGTAGGCAACACCTTCGGTACCACTGTCCATTGCTCCTACGGTGCCTTTTGGCTCGCCTTTGCCATGTTCTTCATTCCCGACCTCGCCATCAAGGACGCATACAAGGGAGACGACCACGCCTACAGTTTCGCCTTGGGTATCTTTCTGATCCTCTGGTGTTTCCTGACGCTCATCTTCTTCATTGCCGCTCTCAAGACCAACATTGCCATCCTGTCGGTGTTCTTTTGCCTGTTCCTCGCCTTCTTCTTCCTTAGTCTTGCCCAATTCCTACAGACTCTTCACCCTAATGCTGCGGTTCGGATCAACAAGACGGGAGGTGCGTTCTCAGTCATCTGCGCTTTTCTGGCATTCTACGCTGGCGCTGCTGGTCTCATGACAGAGGATACGACTTGGGTTCGCTTCCCCCTTGGCGAGATTGATACTAAGCCCAAGAAGACCAACATGGCTTAAGGACAGAAAGAAATGTGACAAATGTGGGAGAGATGATAAGCAAGCGTATGGGTTCGTTGCGAAAAACATCGAATGAAATTGGGAAGAGAATTTGTTTGTCTTTTGATACCCTGATGATACGACGTAGTTGAGAGAAGACAGATAATATAATGAATGTACATAATCAGTGATATGATTGGGAAGACAATAATTTTGGCAGATAAAATGACGTCAATATATCTAAAAACAATGTGTCTGAGGTACTGAAGCAAGGGGTGAAACGTTTTGGCTCATCATGTCATTCACATATTCTTGTTTTATTTAGTAAGTTCTCATGAGAGATTGCATGTAAAACAACAGTATGAGCTGATAGCTTTCAATGCATTAAATTGCTTCCGTAACCGTATGATGCATGGCTTGTAATCGTACAATAGCAGACCATCATTGGGCCTGACCTTCATTATGTTTCTTCATCATCCATACAAGCTCAAGCTTTGCTTACAGCTTGTGCTTGACCTCATCAGCGGCACCCTTCACCTTGCCCTTGGCCTGCTCAGCAGCACCCTTGGCCTCGCCCTTGAGCTCCTGAGCCTTGCCCTTGGCCTCTCCTCGCAGCTCCTGGGCCTTTCCGGCAGCGTCACCGCTGGTGGCGTCCTGGGCAACATGCTTTGCCTTTTGAGCGACGTTCTCTGCAGGGGATTGTTAGCAATTTACATGACCAGAATGGGTGCTGAGGGTGGAATGACTAACCTCCAGCCTCGATGCCGTCGACAATCTTGTCGCTCACGGTACGGTCAATCTTCTTAGCCGTGTCCTTGACAGCGTCGGTAGCAGTTCGCCGGGCGGCAAAGCTGGTGGTAAATGTCCGTGGCGTCTGGAAGGCAATGACGCGGGGAGTGAGGGCCACACGGCGGATGACGTTCTCGGTGAGGAAAGACATGATGTGTGAGTTGAGGGTTGTTGTTTTAGGGAGGGTTGAACTAATTGTTTTGGTGTTGAAGAAGAGAGGTTCAATTGATGGTTGGTTGAAGAATTATAGTGAGAAATGAAAATAAAAAGAGCCAAAGCAGCAGGAGAAAAGGGAGGCTCTTGTATTATGACGGCGGGAGCTTGTCATAGCTGGATGATGTCACTCGCGGGGAAAGAGCTCCCTGATGCGGCGCGATGCAGCACGTGAAGAAAGTAATGATGACGCAGTGAGGCTTGAGGAGGGGAAAATAAACGGGGAAAGGCTCAGCTCGAGGAAAGAGCTTGCCTGCTTTTTGGTTTTGTGCTCATCTCATCATCGAGAGATTCGGCGGGCGATCGTTGAAGAAGGGGGAAGCTCTGGTGGGGAAATACGTTTAAATGGCTGGGAGCTTGGGCGATGATGTGAGTGGAAGCGGAAGGCAACTTAGTTTAGATCTTAGATGGGACCTTCCATTGGCAAATGGCGGTTCGAATGAAACAATTCAAGTTTAGCCGAGGCTGATTCTGTATTAACTCGAGTTATTGCTGAAGAAATGACAATGGCTTCATATTACATAAACTTATATACTCTACATAGCTCATCATAAGCAGTCGTTATCATGAATATATACAAACGTTCATCAATCATCATCTCGTCCGGTTTCATTTACACCTCCAGAGCCTTTCCCTTTTGGCGTTGCCAATCCTCTTGGTTTTACCGTTTTCATCCCATTTTCAGCCTCATTGTTTGAATTCCCCAGCTGCAGCGTATGGGCTTCACGAATCATGAAACCCTCTTCTCTAGCTTTTGGTTCCGATTCATCACATCTGTCGGTTTCGTTGTCGTCCTCGATAATTTCATCCGCAGACGTTCCTACTCGACCGTTTATAACGTTGTCGATGCGTAACCGTGGTGGGCCTGAATTTAATCTCATACCGTTCTTGGGTGGTCCAGCTGTATATGCATTAGCAAAAGGCCACAACACCAAAACTGGAATACTCACAAAGCAAGAGATCAAACAACTTGACAATGACAGGGCCCCAGACCGTTACTGCAATTATTTGTCCGTAGCTCCAGCGATTAGCAGCAAAGCTTTCCGAGCTGATGACCTTTGTGAGAGAGATCATGTATAAGATGTTGATAACAAGATACGCCACTTCAAGAACGCGCCAGAACCACCTCTTAATGAACAGTCCTCGTCGCTGTTTGCCAAAGCGCGGCCATCGACCAAGGCGATAAGACCCAAATTGGACGTGTCTGGTAAGATGATGCTTGCGAAGTGTCCACGCCAGTTGATCAGCTACCAAGGCCACGATAGCGATGGTATCAAGAACCAGAAACACCATCTTGTAGAGCAGAGGATGCGGAAAGAAACTGAACGCCTGGCCGTCGATACCTCGAGTTGCAGCGCAATATGTTCGCGGGCTTGGATTGAAGCCGCATCCTTTTATCTGGTTCTGGCTCTTGAATAAGGCAAATGCGTCCTTGAAGTAAATCTTTTGCGAGGTTGCAACAATGGCCAGGAGATATTCCATAAAGAACCCTAGAAAAGTATGCCAGTTGCGAATGCCCTCATGGTGCAAGCATATCTGAATTAATACCATCGGCAAGATTCCGTTTTGACTGATATGAAACGCAATGGCGGCGTTGACGACGATCTCGCCCCAGAAAGTACCCTCCTGGGAGTTGACGACGATGGCGAGAATCGATGCGATTTGAACGGCAAAGACAAACCAACACTGGGCTTCTTGAAACTCAACCAACGTCGTTGCAATGGCCATGCTCGTGCGGGACAAACCGCTAGAGTCGCGCCAGATCATGCTCTCGATGCGAGTCAGGCTGCGTTTTAGACGATAGGGCTTGGGCTCCGACTTGCGACGAGAAGCGCCTTGCGTGATGGTGACCCAGAGGGTGAAACCCTTGAGAAGCAGGTAGAGAGATGCGGCAAAGCATACCTGGAGAACGTAGGATATGAGAACCTAAGAGACATGTATCAGCGTGTGGATGTCAACACCAAGGTCGATGTGAACCTACTCCTGGCCCAAATATGTCCGGGTTAACTTCTGCTGGCAATTCTGGGCAAAACTCGTCCATAGCATCGAATATCTCCTCTGTTGTTGAGTCTTCATATGAAAGACGGTCGATGGTGCGATTGCAAGGCTTACTCAGCCCGTCATTCTCACAAGCATCCTGAGCGCAGGTGATGAGAGATTTGAGTACCGGTCGTCCATCAAACTCGGCCAAAGTCCCAGATCCCATAATAGCACTCGCATTTCGCTCCGTCTCGTCACTGATGTAGTACGACTTGGCATCCTGAGTCCAATGCACCGCTGCAGCCAGAGCAGCACAGTTGTAGAAGGTTTCTAAGGAGCTGAAGAATAGATCCGAACTGTTGCAGGCGCGTGTGCAGTCTGCAACACCATCGACCTGGCATCCAGAGCTAAAGAGGATAATCTCTTGGCCTCCATCGAGATTTGTCTCGAAAAGCTCTTTGAAAGTGAGTCCTGAGTCAACATCATCGGAGCCAGAGCCGAGACCAACTATGTCGAGAAATGGGAAGAAATCCGAGGTGCCGTCAATGCTATCGCGGAGAAGGATGACGAGAGGAATATCAGAGACTGTAGTTGATGGCAACGACGATGTGAGAGTTGTCGATGTTGATGGGAGTAAAACCGAGGTAGAAGCTACCGCCATGACGGAATTAGATTGTCTTGAAGTCTTGGACAGATAATAAGCGTATATATCCTCCACGGACTCGACTAACAGCGTACAAGAACCGAGTCCATTCTTGTGATCAAGACTATCCTCTCATTTGACGAGTCTAAGTTTCACAGATTATAAGAAGAATAAATAGGGAGAAGAAAGTAGGAGAAAGATCAACAAAGCTCCTCGGAGGCTGAAGAAAGAGGATCCAATGACATGGGTCCGGGGTTCGCAGCTTGGCACGTTTCCCCAAAATGGTAGTTCTGGAGCCTCTGGGAAAGCTTAGCCCATTTCTGTAGCCAGAGTCGCAGTCGTGTAGAGTCTGGACATGGTTGTTTATATTTTCAACTGTCAACGATGAGAAGAAGCGGTGAATTGCAACAGACGAATATGGAACATATTGTTCAACTGAAGCAACTCTGTAGCTGGCCGACATGTCAACATTCGACCCGTGGAACTATGCAACCAACTCATCATCTCCACTAACGAATGCCCCGTCTCTATAGTGCAGTCGACAACTAGATTATCTCCGAGTCATGAAACTGCACATAGTGTTTAACCATTATACAGTCTGAAATAGCCAGGAACAAAAGGATTCAAAGTCAAGTTAAACTATAAACCTACCGAGAGTATCCTTGTCATCCCATCTCTTATCGGCTTATCACCATCGGCTTAACATGATGAACCGACACGAGCCGACGTCATTCGCTCAGCTTCACCACCTCGGCTCCGAATCAACCAATATACAAGAAACCAACTCACACAAACCCTCTCATCTTCAGCAACACCCAGCTAAACATCCGAGATGCCTCCCCGTCTCTCAACCCCCGTAACAACCCTCCGCGTCCTACGCCGCTTCTACTCTTCCACCACCGAACCTCTCATCCGCGTCACGAACCTCCCAGCTCCCAACACCGGCCACATTCGCATCCTCGAGCTCAACCGTCCCTCAGCTCGCAATGCCATCTCCAAGGCTCTTCTAGCCAATCTCCGCGCCGAGATCGACGCTGTTCACAGCTATTATGGTCCCAATGGCGAAGAATTGCCTCTTCCAAAGCGCTTTGGTGGAGCGGCGGGTGTAGATGAGAAGGGCCCCACGAGAGCTGTTGTGCTCGCCAGTGCTGTTGATACTTCCTTTTGCGCCGGCGCAGATCTCAAGGAGAGGAGGGGATTTACCCAACAAGAGTATGCTTCTCCTCCTCCAGCTATAAACTATCAATGCTGACCAAGCGCAGAACCGCAGAATTCCTCACAAACCTCCGCGGCGCCCTCAAATCCATCTCCAACCTCCCCGTCCCCACCATCTCAGCCGTCTCCTCCGTCGCACTCGGCGGCGGCCTTGAGCTCGCTCTCTCCACCCACTTCCGAGTCCTCACCTCCAACGCCGTTGTCGGTCTGCCAGAAACCCGCCTGGGCATCATCCCCGGCGCCGGCGGCACCTACCGTCTTACAAACCTCATTGGCCAGTCCCGCGCCCGAGATCTGATCCTCACCGGTCGTCGCGTCGCAGCTCCAGAGGCGTATTTCCTCGGCATCGCGGACCGCCTGGTTGAGGTCGTGCCCGAAGACGAGCGCGACGGTTCAGATATCCCCGGTGAGGCTAGAAAGGCTGCACTAAGCGAGGCTGTGAGACTTGCCCAGGAAATCTGTGAAGGTGGACCCATCAGTGTGAGAGCAGCGCTACAGGCCGTTGCGGGGGCGAGAGAAGAGGTTGAGAATAAGATGTACGAGCGGGTCGTAAACAGCGAGGATAAGCATGAGGCTCTGAAGGCATTCCAAGAGAAGAGGAAGCCCGTCTTCACAGGTCGATAAACCATCCATACCGCTTACGCTGTTCCCAGTTAATAAAAATTTATGAATAACCTTGAGTACGCTGAGCGGTGCATTTTATTTCCAGGACTTTCCATTTTGACGAGTCAATTGGTGCCTCAATATCATGTCTGCTATTCCTTCTAGTGTTGATCTGATCCTATGGGTATGATGCCGCTCATGGCTCCAATTCCAAACGCCTGCTGCTTTGCCTGTACACAACTCCTTGCCTCAACCTAATCGCTCTAAAGATATTTCTTTCCCCGAACTCTACAGCAATAGCTGGGAATGTTACAACGCTTTGTCTATGGCCCTCCTCCCAGTTGCTTTCACTCATTTGCCTCCTTGATGTAGTCGACCATTCCACGGAGTCTACCAGCCACTCGTGCCCTGCGATCTCCACTCGTGCGAGGTGTCGGGTCGCGTCCCCTGATAGGCTCTGTTCCCCGGTTTAATCTGGCCTCGTCTCCCGCGGTTTTGGTTTTCTTCCTTGGCGACTCCTCCTTTGATGCAACCTTGATTGTTTCTTCTATTGTTTCTTCTGTAGAAGAATCAGAATCCGGGTCAGACTCGGAATTAGAATCAGTCAACTCAGGGGTAGAGGGTAAAACACCCTCAGGGTCTTCTGAAGCTTTTCTCTTCAGTAAAATCTTGCGAGGGGCTTGCATGAATCTGCGCAGCGTGGACATAGGGAATTCAGGAACAATGCGCGGCGTGGCTTCTGTAGGCGTGACATGTTGATACGAAGGGGCGGAGGATAAACCACTTTCAGGGTCTTCTGAAGCTTTTCTCTTCGGTAAAATCTTGCGCGGAGCTGGCAAGAGATTGCGCAAAGTGTACGCAGGGGGTTCAGGAATACTGCGCGGCGTGGCTTCTGTAGGCATGTCATATTGATACCGAGGTGGTGGGGGCGCCGATCGCTTCAGAGTGATTCTGGGCGGCCTGGTTTCTGTAGACTGAAATTTCTTGATGATGATTCTTGGTAGCTTTTTCCCCTCAGATTTCTAGTCACTCTTTTGCTCCGAGTCTGGAGGCGGATGTCCATTTGCAGTCCTCGAAACACTATTTGGCTCGACGTCGGCAGCATCCGAAGACGGTGCCGGCCTCCGGCGCCGGGGTACCTCGACGTACTTCTCTTTGTCTTCGTCACGGACGTAGCAAAGGTAATAAGGCTCACCAGTACTGCTCAAAATAGCCAGGACTTCGTCCGTGCTCCTGTTGACCTCAACATTCGAGTCGTTGTACTTGCGCCAAAGCCTTTGCTCAAAATCATAAATCCACACCCAGTAGTGGCCAGACATTAACTGCCCACGATGGCAGATGACTGCATGGAGCCGGTATGGATTTTTCTTAAGCCCAGAGTAGTATCCCTTGAGAGCTTCCTCTTTCTCCCCGAGCTCAGTCGTCATCATCGCCCTGACGGCAGTCTCGGTATCTTTGATGTTCTGCGGTTTATGGGGCAGGTCAGCCATGGACGCCGGGTCGCTTGTTGATCGGTTGATAAGAAGAAAATCATCATCGACGGGACCATCAAAGTCCCAAGTCTCCTCGGAGAACTCTATGCCATCTGCCATAGCACTGTCTCCTGTCGCAACGCCATTGCTAACTTCTGTCGCTTCATCTTGTCCATAGCTTTCTAGAAAGGAACCGGTCGGAGGGGTTGCCTCTGCTTGTGTCTTGTGTTTTTTAATGTCCGTTATGCGGCTAGCAGTTGCCCAACTTCTCACTCTATCTTGAAAGATAGGTGAGTTGTGAGGGACGTCCATGTATCGGTCGAGATATAGAGTTTCCGGGATTTCTACTGGGTTGCCGTTCTTGCTTCCCATAGACTGCGAGCGCTGAATTAGAACATGCAAAACCGGAGGGAGTGTTTGGATAGCAGTGTATCGCGAAAGCTTGCTCTCTTCAATGATTTGCTGGTCAAAGTTGCGACCCAATGCATCATAAAGCGAGCATGTTCCCTTGGGGGCAGGGAAGGCCGTGATGGAGCGATCAAAACTGATCTCCTTTTGATACGTTGTGTCGTCAAACTTCCTGGTATAGTTGATCGTTGTCACAAAGAATGTTTCCATGATCTTTTCCAATTGAATACCCGTCGACTCATCAACAGAAGACGGACGTATAGCCGCTTGGAGGCGATTGAGAATGCTTCCCATCACTTCCTCCACATCCTGCTGGTCGGTTCCAGATGATCTCTTCTGATGCTCCAGGGCAGTCAACACCTTCTGGTCCACGGTTTGGGGGTCCTCGACATCTGTCATGTTGATATCAGGCGTCTGAGTCTCGTTGGCAGCGTCGTTACTTTGTTTCCCGGCAGTCTTGGCCGTCTCCGTGTTCTTATCACTTGACCGGACAATCTCAACAACATCGTCATCTTGTCCAACTTCCATTACTGTATCGGTAATTTGGTCTTCATTTGCCGAATTTTCAACCTTCTCGTAGGAACGGTCAGAGTCTTCTTCGACAAGCGTTCGCGAGCTGACACTGCTAGCTGTATCAGCAGGATCGCGACCTTCGTTGGCAGGTGCGTTCGTCATCTCCACATCGTCAGATTCCTTAGCTGGAGGCTCAGGGGGCGGTCGACTGGGAAGTGGTGGAGGTTTGGACCCGGCAGCAGCTTCGGTAGAAGTCTTGTTGTCATTGAGAAGCGTGTGTGTAGACAAAAGGACAGCATTGGCTAATCGCTGGGAGGGACGCGTTGCCACTCGGTCTGAAGTTTCAAGGTTGTTGAATAATTCTGAAAGCTCTTGTGCAACTGATATTTGTTAGGGACAAGATCGAGAGTTTGGCAGGTCTATTCAAACTTACAAGCTTGGGCAACAACAGCCTCACCGCGATCCATCTGCATCTTGTTGCCGCCAAGTAGCCGCTCTTTGATGTTCTCGTTTGTCAATTGCAACTTGAAGTCATCGTAATTGACAGCAATGTCACGGACCGGCTTGACGGTGAATAGATATTGCAAAAGACTGTTGAGATAGCAAGTGTTTCCAATGTTCTCCAATCCAACAGGAAGATCGTAATCAGCAGCTCGGGCTGATTCTCCAGCAATGATACTTTCATTGGGGGCTGCAATGCCGTACTGTTGTCGAAGTTCGGCAACTGTTTTCTTGAGATCAGTAGAATTTGTGTGGTCTGCGAGTCTTTTTATGGCATCCAAATACGTCGCCTTGGCATCCTTTTCAGTGGCGACTTGGATCTGTTCGATAGATTAGTATCATATTCTAGCTTCAATAGCAGTTGCGCTTCTGACCTTTTCTTTTATTTTTTCCAGGGTCTCGGGCCCAAAGCCACCCAAATCACTCAGGCCAAGAATTTCCTTTGCCGTGGCCAAAGAGAACCCTTCGACACATTCCATCACCAACGCTTGATTTACATCTTCTTCGGTGGCTTCTTGGGCAATCACCATCAACATAGAACGCGCAGTGTTGGCACAACCAGGCTCTCCCGCCACCTTGCGCCGAAACGCCGAAACCAAATCGCCTGCGCTATATTTGTTTGGCGGTTGCAGCCCAAGATAAAGCAGGGCGTCGTTTGTCAAGTCTGAATCTCCATTCTTCGTTTGTGTTGGAGCCTGGCTGTCAAAAACAGACTCTTGCGTCATAGCGAAATGGGAAAGTTGATGGTCATTCAGGTCATTAGCAATACCTACGAGCGCCTCAAGCAACTGCCTCTTCTTGGCAGGAACTAGATCCCATTGTCTCTTGTAAGCATTGACAACAATCTCTTTGGCCTGATTCGGCAAGACTCCCATAAATTTGTACCTGTCAATGTTGACCAAATTGGTGTCGAGGTTTGGAACCTCTGTGCACCCAAGATCGGTATGCAGACTCGGGGTACATAACGCTGCAGGCTCACCGCGTCTGTGAATGATACACTGGACCTCAGCTCTCACATCTTCGATGAATGCTCGGTACGTATTTAGTTGAGTAGTTCCAGCGGGACCGTCTGGGGGAGGGGGAAGTGGAGGTGTGAAGGACCCTGCATCAACTCCATCTTCCATTTTAACCTCCTCCACAAACTCGAGGTGCCTGAATATCGGAAAGCATCTGGGGCCAAATAAAACAAAGAATCTTTTGTTTCTTTTGGAGATGCTCCTACAATTCTCTGGTGGCACAGTTTCGAGCACGTTCTTAAGATACGTGTTCAGATTCATGGGAGCTTGTGTCACCCAGTCGTCAGTTGCTGTAGCATAGCGTCCTGGATCTTCTTCCTTGGCACGTCGCAGGCTTTCCTCAATAGTGGCGTGGTCAAGTAATAGATCACGGATCCAGGTATCCATGCGAGGTTGCGAGATTTCGAGGGTGACGTCAAACGTGCATGGAGCAGCTGAGCAAGCAAAATATTCTTGCGTAAGCAGAGGATAATACTTGGAGTTTTGCTCGGAGATCTTGACGTCCGACTGGGATCCAACCCATATGAGATGATGCCAGGGAAATTGCGTATCCGGCACTGGCCACTGAGTTTGGCGAGGATTGCATAGATGCTCAGAATGAGCCTTGTCCCATTTCATTCTGAAGACAAAATGATATTGGCATTCAATACACACAGTCGACAAAACCCGAGTTGCGCTGTCAGACCAACTCTGGTTGCCATTTATCATGAGTCGATGAGAGTGCTCCAAGACTTCTCGGGGAATTAGATCCGCTTTTCGAGCTCGATCGAAAAGGTCGCAGACGGTGAAGTTGTTATTCAAAAGTTCGTATATCCATCTTGAAGGGTGACATCCTGGTGATGTGTTAGCCAACCCGCTTCTATTTCTCAAAGAGTTGTCAACCTACCTGGCCAATTTTTATCGGGGTTTATCTTCTCCTTCATGGTGGTCGAGTTTCTGGGCACGAAGGCTCCAGATGTACCAGGCAGCTCACGGTACAACTCGCTATCCAGGTCTTGCGCGGACCGGAAGTCGTAGGGATTAGCCATGCTGGCTATTTCGTCGCTCGATCTCTGCGTCTCTGGCTACTCGTTCAACTATCTTGCTTATGTAGATATGTAGTGAAAATGTTGGTGCCAAAGGCGATATCGTATGTTGAAGAGGGGTGTCGTTTGGATTGCGGGGGACAAAGCCCAGAAGCCGTTGGACTGCTTGTCCTGTGCGACGTAGTATGAAGCTTTACAAAAGCGGCAGGTATCTTGTATGTTAATCGTTTATATTTTGGTTATGTCGAGCGCGGTCCGTTTGATCAATGGGGACAATCGGCGTGGCTGTGGTGAAGCAGGTGAAGCTCTTCCTAATGATGAAATCGAGTGGGCCTCTCGAGCTTGGTGCGTTGGTACTTATTTGATCATAATTCCAACGGTCGAAATGCGGCGCAGAACGAAACGATGCACGAGAGAGAGAGAGAGAGATGTCGGAGAAGGCTGTCGGGCGCCTACGAAAAGACGATGTGAAAGATGGCAATATCAAGTATCGGAAGTCAAGGTAGGTGCCGTAGCTGACGCAGTTGCGATTGAGCTAAAGTGACGGAAATGCTGAGTCATCATCTCGTTGGTAAACTTCAACGCTAAATTAACGCCCAAGTATCCTCTACCTTAAATCAACAACTACCTACCTAGGGATGCGGTTTTGTTCCATGGGCTTCTTTTCCTTTCTGCTGATGCGTTTGATATTATTCCTACCATGGTTCCTCCGAGCTCTGAATGCTGCCAGTTCCCGCCTCGATTCTAGCACACGCTCCTAATACCGATGCCCAAACAGGAAGCATACTTGTTGCGAACGCAGGCTTGAGCTCGAAGGATTGTTTCGTACTGGTATTTGAAGTCGGAAATGGTTGTCATCAAGTTTGTAGGCACTTATACAAACAGACCGCTTGTCTTTAAGGTTACCCAACGTCTGCGGGTGGGACCTTTGCTGACAACTTTGAGGTACATAGGCCTCTCCGGTACATGGCGTTTACCGTTTCCATGCCTCGTCACCAACGGGATTTCATACTGTTTGTTGTACCAGCCATGCCGTACTAAAGTGTTCTTGGTACGCAGCAATCCGTACGCGTCATCAGAAGCCTATTTCGGTATCATTCATAGCCCATGCTTCTTTCTGGCAGTTGACCAAACAAGCCTTTGCAATGGCCAATTTCTGACGCGTTCCTATATCCGAAGTACGATCCCGTGATCGTTACCCTAGTGTTGAACCGCAGATAAGCCCTAGGATCAGAAGCCCCTTGTGTAGGGACCTTACACTTTTGGTGGATGGT
>JAJJWO010000316.1:0-23353 GCA_021655895.1 Fusarium sp. NRRL 66739
CCCCGGGCCCTGCGGCCCCCGCTGCCCCTGCCGTTAAGATAGAGGAAGTCGAGATCATGGAAGTTTCCCAGGAACCAGAAAGAGCCATGGATACTACGGACATGGTTATTGGGGCCAGGACTGGCATGGCGCTCCTAAATTCCGCCAAGCATCTCAGGAATGATGTAGGCGCTGAAATCCCAGGCTCCGAGAAAGAGCATGATCGTGGGCCAATCTCAAAAAGAACACGGTCATGCCAAACAAATCTCCGCCCCTGAAATTTCGGTCAATGGCACCAATTAGGGAAGATGCGGTGATTGGCGAGGGTGTTAGCAAGGTTTAGACAACTCTTATACAAGCTGTTCATCTTAGACATGAGTTCGCCGTCCTCAAAATAGAACGCATTTCAGAGGATAAGGCGAATCGTCAACTGCATATTGACCTTGGCGAGCAGCAGCTTTTCCACTTGCGAGTGGTTGGTCTCGTATACTTTCTTCTTAAACCATCTGCCAAGGGGAACACGGTTAGTTACAGTTCAGACGTCAAAGGGTAATACAAACCGATATTAGCTTTCACCAAGCAAAGTGTTAACGTTGACAGGTAGCCCATATTCTTCAGCGATCATCGGATAATGAACACCTAGGTGGATGTTTGGTCGGATGGCATCATGCAGATACTGCGACGCTCGCTTTGGCGCCTCTTGTGGCTCATCACCAGCAGCTTCTTCAATCGTAGGCAATACATTCAGTGGTGGTGGCGGCGGCAGCATCGCATGCGTCTCCACTGACTACATCTGCGAAGGCTCAGCAGATCTACGCGCAGATGTCGCCAATGAACCATGTCGTAAATAGAATTGACTATAATCACGCGGGTTAGCCACAATCGAGCTTGAAGTGCACATGCACAACTGCTGATATGTGCGCCGAGCATCGAGAATAATGTCGACCATATTTCATCGGTCGTCGGGCGCAACCTTAAGGCCCATCAACACGCTGTTCGACTTGGCCAATTTTACAAATACACTGACGATGAAATCAACGACCGCGGCGTCAATGAGCTGTAGGCGACGTTATGCCTCAGCTAAGAACAGGCGGTGGATATGTTCAATCTTGAGCCATCGTCGGAGAAGGCCAGGCACAATAACAGACCAACGAGCATATGCTGCTAGAGAATAGCTTCGGAGATGATAAAGCGGTGATTACAGTCTCTCCCAACCTGGTGGGAATGGCCACAGTCTCAACTGGCGCGTGTACTCTTTTGCCGCGGGTGTTGTCAAGACTCTATCAAGCAATAACCCATATATAAGTTCTGACAGGCCATTGTATTCCGAATGGGCTGGGTCTGGAGGTCGAGACAAGATCAGATCAAGGGCAGGTGAGAGCTCAGCAAGAACTGGAGCTTCCTCGGACATCCCCCACTAAGAACCGAATTCTTTTTGGCTTACAGCAGTCTTGAGTGATGCCATGCTCTTACGCATCTCGATAAGCTGGTGATAGTAACGACCATGGGTGACGACATCGAACTCCAGGACAGAGCTAGGCTTACCACTCTTGACCGCCTGTTGCCCGATGGCACAAAACCGACAGAACTTGAGTGCCTTTGGCCCCCGAAAACCAGAGTTTTTATCCTGTTGAGGCATGTCGCCGATATAACACAGAGTTGGTACACAGATAATGGTATCTTGACCGTTGATAGACGCGCATTGTCCACGGTCAAGAACGCCGAGAGATTGCAGTGCCCGGATTATGTCGTCGAAGTTTGAGCCGTGCGGACTTAGTGTAAGCAGGAAGATATTCGCCTATCGGTAACGTTCTTCACCGTTGAGGTTTACAATAATGGCATAAACACCAATGAGAGATCGATAAGAATTTCGATAAAGACTAAACCCATCAATAAAGACCAGGATAGGGCATAAGATAATAGACTGGCCATCCCATCCACGGACAAACAGCTCTCGTCCATATGTCTCCAACTCCAACTCAGCTCTGATGGGATGGGTATGACATAGAGGAACGATTTATTGTTGATTGGTGATGCCTCTACGGACGACGAAAGACTTCTGAGGAACTGGGGGCTGATGCGAATATTTGGGATGTGTCTTTTTCGCCTTCTTGGGTGCCTTGCCTGATTTGCGTTGTGTTGCTGGGCTTGGGTCACTGTGCTCCTCACCCCAGAAATAATCGCAGGCGATATCCTTGGATTGCATGACGAGATGTGTCTGAGGGACATATGTTGGCGTCAGGTTCAGGACGTATTCGTTCGGATCCTGGTTGGGAATGCCAGGATGAGGTGGGATCATCTCAGGGTGGCGTAAAACTGCAAGGCCAAATGCCTCCTGAATCTGCAACACAATATCGCCTTGTTAAGCAGTACAGAATTCACTGCGGAAGTCTCTGCCAACTCCATACACGCGACCCAAATGAGCCAAGCTGGGATTATCACCCGACGCCAACTGACAAGAACAACTCAGATCAACACAACAGTAAAGAACGAAGTCAGAAGGGAAGATAAAGTCGCCATTGATGTCATACTCTTGCCCATCATCCCCTAACTCATAGTCCATAATATGGGCGTACTCGCCAGAAGTGGTGCGGACTGAAGATGACCAACTGTGTGAATGATAGAGCTCAGTTGGCTCATCGACAAAGTGAGCGAGCCCCGAGTGCATGTTTTTTGCCACGTCAGATAAGAGGAAAGTCTTAAAGAGACTAAACGGGTCAATGAAATGCAAGTCTGCTGTGATTTCCTTGCCAGTTAGCTCGCGCTCGTCGAGCTTGCGAATAGCTCGTTCAGTAGGCAGCTTTTCAACTCGAAGCGGCACCTCTGCTTTTCGTATATCAAGAAGAGGAAAGCGACGAGACACGTTATCCTTGAGTGTCGATAACTGACTGGGTAATGCCTGGACACCTGGATGAGGCCTGTCGTTGATTGTCAGGAGACCCATCACCTCACGGAGTGCGGCATACTGAGTTCGATTGATGCCAAAGATGTGCGCGAACAGGCCAAAGGCCAGGTTGAAATCCGATAGCTCGTTGAATCGGTTCTGTCGATGAGGTATCAATACAGATGGGTCAGCTGTACCTGTTGTGGGCTGGACAATTGGCGTCTGTTCATCTGGGACGTCGGCGTTTAACATCTCTGAAGTCTCAGTCTCATCATGGACCACTTCATCGAATGCCATAGCCTCGATCAAAGGAGCCATCTCATCTAGGATATCGTTATAGTCCCTTGCGGCTTAAAGTTCAGCTTCATCAAACCCAGCTGGTAGGACATCAACTTCCTCTCGGATGTCTCCAAGGCCTGCGTCATCAAGGTCGATAATTGCTAGTAATAATTAGCATTGCCCATCGACTATTGTCGCAGACATTAGCTTACCTCCTGTGGTATCGATCGAATCGCCGTCAGACTCATCGTTACCATCATCGTCTTCGTCGTTGCTCTGGCTGTCGTTCTCATCGCTGTCGTCCACGTCCATGGAATCTTGAGGGAAAAAGTCCCCTCCTATTGCCAGCCCATCTTCACCGTCATGCCAATAGGAGTCCTGCTGGAGAACAGAGGAACTATCATTCTGGTTAGCTTCCTCTGCAGCTGGTTTTCGAAGACGTGAGCCCAGCTCTGGTGGAGGGCTTCCTGTCGCTAGAAGCTCTCCTCTTCGGCGACGCGACATCGCTACTGAAGCTGATTGTCTCGAGCAATAACCGCGATGATGCTGATGATGTTGGTAGTAGTGTTGATGATGTTAATGACGGCGGTGCTAGAAGATGACGAGAGGTCAAGTCTGGTGTAGGAGTTGAAGCTTATTAATCTTGACGGTTAAGGCAGGCAGGCAGGCAGGCAGGCGGATTTGGATGGCTAGGGACCTAGCTCAGGGCCTCATCCACTAATTTTATAGCGCTCTCCACCTGGTCTATTGCCTGGAAATCGACATGACAGCGGCTAAATATGGGGCTATCGATTTAACGCCAGGCTTGCCCGGTCTGTAAAAGAGTGGATCATATTGGCATCGCATCGAAATGCCGAAGGTTGTCCCAGCCACCCAGATTAACGTTATAACTGAAGTATAACGGCCTCAATTCTCTAACAACATAACGCTTAATAAAATTAAAGTCAGATATCATTTTATTAGGTGATTTTTGGCCGATTTTTTAATACTTTATTTAATATCAATTAATAAGTTTTGGGTAAACGGGATAAAGGTATATCTGCCAGTGACAACCATTCGTCTACCAGTAACTGACAACCGAATACAGCAATAACAAAGAATTCAGCTCAAGATTCTTTTCGATTCACTGCCATTCGATAGACTGAAAATTTTTCACTGGAAGCTTAAATCTTTTTCTCCTTCAATCAAATCACCGCCATCAACAGTCATCTTTTATCACCACCGACCATCGTCAACCAATAATAAGCTTCCCCTTCTCTCTTCCTGTGTCTAAATACTACTTCTTTTGTTTGCCCCGCCATTTCAAGATGGCAGGCCCGTCTGATGAACCTGGAGATCCTCTAACTTCGGGTCGTGGCAAAGGCCGTACAGGACGTGGAGGTCGAGGCTCCAAGCGTGTCGCTTTAGCGCAGAAGGACCCTGTACAGAGTCCTGTGATGACTCCTGGTCAGACTCCAGTGGGCTTACGTCGACCTTCAAGCCGTGTCGCCTCGTCGTCTATGCGAACTGGAACCACACCAACCTTGTTGCCAGCTCCTGTTTCCAGTGCACCTACGACGGGAACTCCTTTAGCCATAACACCAAGTGGACAGCCAGTGTTCCAACCCCAGCGTCCAGGACACGGTTCCCAGGCATCTGGTAGTCAGCTCGGTACCCCTAGACGCCCAGAGTCTGACCCAGTAAGTTTATGGTCTATACCTTATTCTTTTGTACATCCGTTGCTCTGACACTTCTCCCAGGCTGAGTTTTACACTTCAAGTTCGGCCTACTATCCCGTTAGCGGAGGCTCAGTCTCAGTGCCGACATCTCAGGGAGGACATCTTCCTATCGAACCTGGTCTATTTGTCTAAGGACCGATAGGTTCTATCTCCTAGCCTTCTGCCTAACCTCATACTCCCCTGCCTATTTCTCTTAGTGTTGGTAGCATGGTCAGTGAGGATAGCCCTCTGCCAGCTGGGACAATCGACCATGTCTAGCAAGCCATCACAACCAATGAGGCTGTCAAGGAGCTACTCTAAGCTTACCCTTACCTGTTTGCGGCACCTTTTTGTGTCAATCTCTTTGCATTGAAAGAGAAGCCTAAAGTTCGGGTTGATTGGAACGCCACTGAGCGGCGCTTCAAAGTCTCCAAGACAAAGCTCCGTGGCGCAGATGCAGAGACGGCAGGGTCTCTAGCCATGACCCCTAACATGATGCTGGCCAACTTGTCGTCTGAAGACAAGGACACTCTATTGAACCAGCTTGATATGCATTGCCGAAAGTACCAGTTTCTTTTTCATGGTCCGCATTTCATTATAGACGCCATCTTTCGCGTCTATGGTCACGTCCAACTTACTGCCACTGATGTCTGGTCTTTCCGAAGCAAGACCCAGGAAATGCATAGTGATTTCCAGAACAAGTTCCTGTGGCAGCATTTTCTGAAGTGGTGTCAAGACTTTGTCGTTAGCAAAAACGAAGTCTTGAAGCTTGCTTAACAGGACTTCTTACCCGAGTTTGCCCAGGAGATGCGGGACGTCCTTCTACCCCAACTCACCAAGCCCACCTTCCAAGCAATTTGGAAGTTCTGCGAACATCTCTTAGACTTTGAGGTTATATTCGGAGACAAGAGGTCATTGGCCTTTTTCTTTATGCGTATTGTCTTTACCACGCTGGCACCTATGATGTTCAAACTGATTGTCAAGGAGAAAACCCTGAACGCCGACCGTCCCCCTGGATCCCGACACAAGCACGACAACACTTACCGCACTGAGATTCGTGGCGCTTACTATGCTCTAGCCTTCGAACCTCGCTTCCAGAACGTGGATATGGACATCTTCACTTGGGTTAAAAAGCCTGTCAAGAAGGTCAGGTCCAGTGAGACAGACGAAGTCCTGTCCAAGACTGTATGGGACGATGAACAGCCACCTCCACTATTACCCGGCCATGTTGCCCGAACGATCGACTCACCCGGCAGCAACTTTTCTCTTAGCCATGCGTTCTCCTCTGCCTCAGTCAGGGATAGTCCTCAACAGCCTGCGCGCAACCTTGGTATGGCGGCTAGAGGCCCCCCCAACTTGTCATTGACCAGCGTTTATCCCCCTGTACCGTCGGCTCCAGGTACTCCGTTGAATGTACCCGGACAACAGCCCCAACTTCCTGTCAACCAGTATTACACTCCTCGTGGGGGTAATCGTATACCAGCTCAAGCCCCCCAGGAAGGTAGTCAACCTGGTAATCGAGGTGATATCCATGGCACTACACGACGACATCTATTTGCGACACCGGAGCAGTATACTGGACTTGATGACTTGGACTTTGACGACGACTCTTAGACTGCTACTGGCACTCTGCAAGAGAAGTCACCATCTATCCAGCGAAGCATCCGACGCTAACAATTTTACTCATAGATGTTGGCTGTTATGATCTGTTACGTTGCTATCCTGTCCTTCTGATGGACTTATTATGGCAATAGCAGACTTATTGTGTTAGCAAGGTTTCAAAGCTCCAGGACGTTGCGTTGTTGCGTAGTGTTGATATTTGCATGGTGGACAACGAGCGTTGAGATATTGAGGTTAGGAAGGGGCTTTATGCAAGAACCAAAGGCAAATCTTCTATTAAAGGAATATTAAAAACTTACCAATTACATTAATTCCTATTAGACAGGCGTTAGCATGTGTTGTTGACGTGTTAGGTTTTAGGGGGTTCGTACCGGTAAACTGTGTAAAGACTTGAACCAAAGTTCCAAGAGCCAGTCGCTTTCGCCATTGAGGCACCTTGAACATAATCATCCATCCTGGAGCGGTAGCAGCCTTCTCAGCCTCTATTGTCGCCTTGATTTCGTTGAACTCGGACTTGACCCATTCATCGTTGGAACCGTCATAGTGTAGCTTTCGAAGAATGACCATAGCCTCGTCGAACTTGTCGGTAGCAATAAGATGTCGAGGGGTCTCTGGTAGCCACATCATACCCAGGCACAGGAGCGCGGAAGGAAACGCCTGGAACGCCAGAGGAAATCGCCATTGGAACGATGAGGTATCGGGCATATGATGGCTACCGTAGCCAACCCATGTCGAAACAATAAATCCAACTCCAATCATTTGCTGGGCCAAGCCAACAATGAGACCTCGGATTTTGGGGTTTGCGCACTCTGACTGGTATACAGGAACTAAGGGTGCGTGTAAGCCGGAGACCGCTAAGCAGAGAAACAGAACTTACCACTCATTGAGAGTAGACCAACTGCGAAACCAGCAACAATACGTCCAATCAACATCATTGCCAAGCTGGAGCGCCCGTTAGCCATCGTAGTATGCTACGTGCTATCGAGTACTTACTGATAAGCAGCAGCCTGGAGAATACCACCAACTGTGCAAATAGCGGCACCGATTCCAATCGTCTTTCTTCGACCGAATTTGTCCATTATCACACCACCATAGAGCGCCCCAAATACTGCGCCTCCGCTGAATGTCGAGTTGATGGCGCCCACAATGGAGGATGTGGCGGTCGTATTGAAGAAGTTCTGGAAGTGCTTGGAGGCGATAACATCAGTCATGACACCGGAGTCATAACCAAAGAGAAATGAGCTAACAGGGAAAAAAACTGTTAGTACATCCATTTTGAATTTCAAGAATTCATGCCACGAACCCAATGGCTGCAAAGCAAGCCAGGCCGATATTGTAGGCTTTTCCCATGATGAGGGTCCTACTCCGTAGAGTTGAGCAACAGTTTAGTGATTAAGTATATCGAGTAGTTGAACAATGGAGAACTGTGGATAAGAGCCAGCTCCAACACACGGTGGACCTCGAGCCTATTTGTATGATCGTCTCCCCAGACGTCCCTCTATCATCGATGTCGCCCAGGTACGTCTCTCAACATTGGTCGCTGGCTAGTCCGACCCGGCGTTGATTCCGTAGACCCGCGTAGGTCACCTAGGTTTACTTCCCCAGGGGGCCCCGGGTGGACATCTCCGTAAGATCATGCTACCGGAGAATCAACGCCCAGGGGGTCACGCAAGTCCAATGTCTATCCAGACTTCACATGACGAGCCAAGCTCTCGAACGGCCCGTTTCTATGATATCTCTACCAGTGACATGGCTCTTCTCATAGACATTGGCATTGATCGACGCATTTGACATGACATTTCATCATATGCCGCCCGAAATCGCGATGGCCGTCGACTTACATGGCCCCCTGGGGCGATTCATGGTCGGCCCCGAGCGCTCGGAGAAAAACATGCGCCAGGCGTCGCCGGATAAAATTGATATGAATTATCCAACCTATAGAAAACCAAAGGGAACTTTGACATGAACCAGCCCATGCTTGGCAAGGAATGTTATTGCCGTGCCAGGGTCCATGAAAAGAGGCTAGAAGCAGGATAAGCCGAACCACGAGAATGGTCTGACAAGCTAGACAAGTCATTGAGAGACGTCTTGTGTAGTCTCGTTAGCCACATCTGATATACAAGGATCTTGGCACATGATTTTAGTTTCCCGGCTAAATTCAAAATGCAAAAGTCGTTTACAATTGCATTGCCAAAAGTACCTTTAATCCTCCATCTGTTGATCGTCGTTCGTCCAGGTACAGGCGGACCAATCACAGCATCCGTCGGGGTACCATGGTCCGAATTTCGGGTCGCCCGACTTCAGCTCATCATCAGATTGAGTTTCTATGAATCTATCTTGTAGTTCAGTATGCTCTGTCAGTAACCTGTGATGCATTTGCCTCTAGCTGTGGTCTGATCCCAGAGTTCGGCTCAAGAAAACACGCCCCTGCCATAAGCAGCTTCATACCTACCACATAACGCGAACTTCTATACCAGATCATGAACATTCGACCAATATGGTTATCTTTCATATTATAACCGCTGGTAAATCTTATATATTTCCAATCAATATTGTTTTTGTATTAGTCGAAATACTTAAACAGGAGATATAAGTCTGTGAAACAGAGAAACCATATTCGCAGCTGTAAATCTGTGGCTCTTACTTAAAATCTGATCTGAAGCGGTGCAGTTCCGTCATGAGCTTCTAAGATAACCAACCGTATCTTCCTCATCCATGGTGTCTCCTGGTAATGCTACGCTGAAGGTGCAGTGCCGGATCTTGCAGCAGATGGCTTGCACGCACGTATTGAAACCCGATCTCAGATGTCTATGCAGGTTCTTTGTTGATCTTTAAATGTTCTAGAAGACTTCGTCGTGCTCATAACTGACTAAAGATGAATACTTGTAGCTGCTTCGCTAGAGTCTGGTGTAGCATCATTCTACGCCGACACCGCGACTCATGATTTTGCAAAAGCTAGTTGTTCTTTTAGATATTAGAAGGTAATAGAACACTCTCAACTATAGTACCTGGAACATTAGATTATTATCAAGACCAGGCCTTGATCATGAGTTCCAAGTACACAATTGCCCACTTCACGAACTGGCGCAAGAGACGACAGCGATTGACCAATCACAGACCTCCCATGCCGCCAAACTTGCCCCTTTAGGTAACCCCCAAACCCCCAATCGAGTGGATCTCGGGTAGTGGAGACAAGGGCCGTTTGAACCGGTAGTGGGGCCGACCCCAATATCAACGTTACAAGGCTTGTGGGGTGATCTCATACTACCTAGCTAACCTTGAAGCATATTGCGAGAGAATGAGGGCAGGCAAAGTGTTTTGCGGAGCTTGAAGTAGCTGAGCCTGATTTCCAACAGTTGGGCCACTTGCGTCTATTTTGACTGATGGAATAACCGAGTCAAAGAGCTAACGATTGCACTTCGAATACAGCAATGAGAGAACATGAACCATATTAACTATTTCAAGCATTCTATCTAGTCATCAGACGTCATAATACCAAACATATAACCCCATCTACAAAGACTCAATCGACACAGGAGCATCTCCCTCCAAGTCACGACCCTTCTCTGCAACCTTGAAATCACCCTTGAGCTTATCAGTGCCCTGCAATTTTCCATCCTCACCAACAGTGAGCTCCGCAACAGTCTTGCCTTCGCCGTCAACCACAGTTGCTTTGGCACCAGGGGACGTCTGATACAAAGCTACCTCAACATCGCTGGCAAAGTCATAGGCAGCACCAGCCTCCTTGCGGCTACCGAGGACGAGAATCGTGTTCTCGCGGACATAGAGCGGCAGCGTGCCGAAAGCGTGCTTCTCCTTGAACCAGCCAGGGCCAGCCTTCACCTCGTTGGTAAAGAAGGACGTCCACTTACCCTTGGGCAGATAGAACTCAACTTCGCCTGACTCTTCGTAGATGGGAGCAGCTAGGAGCTGAGAACCAACCATGAACTGACGGTCGAGGAACCATGAGGTAGGGTCCTCTGGGAATTCAAGAGCAACAGCTCGGAGAGACATAGGAATACCGCCCTCAATAGACTCAATAGCCTGAGAGAATATGTACGGCATCAACCGCGTCTTGAGCGCCGTCCACTTGGCGAGTGTCCTGGAGCAGCCCTCCTCAGTGGTATCGTCGTTGTCGACAGTCCAGGGCACGCGGTACGAGTTGCTACCGTGCAGACGGCTGTGGCTGCACAAGAGACCCATGGCAACCCATCGCTTGTAGATCCACGGAGGAGGATAGCCCTCAAAGCCGCCAATGTCGCAGCTCCAGAAGGTGAAGCCGCTCAGGCCCATAGAGAGGCCGCCACGGACGGACTCGGCTAGGGCTTCAGGGGTTGACTCGCAGTCACCGCCCCATACGAGGGGGAATCGCTGGGTGCCGGCACAAGCAGCTCTGGCGTATAGAACCGCCTCGTTATCGCCGTAGCGTTTCTGGAGAGCCTCGTAAACGAGCTTGTTGTAGATAAAGGCATAGTAATTGTGCATTTTGTGAGGGTCGACATTGGGGTCGTGCCACTGGACATCAAGAGTAGGTATTCGCTCGCCAAAGTCGGTCTTGAGGGCATCGACACCCTTGTCGAAGAGCCCGTTAAGACACTCGACGTACCAAGCGCACGCCTCAGGGTTTGTCACGTCCAGCAGACCCATGCCGGCCTGCCACAGATCCCACTGCCAGATGTCACCGTTCTTGCGCTTAAGGAGATAACCACGCTCAGAGGCATGCTTGAAGGCTGCGCCAGCTTGGGCGATGTAAGGGTTAATCCAGACGCAGACCTTGTTGCAGAGGCCATTCTCTTTGAGACGTGAGATCTGACCCTTGGGGTCGGGGAAGCGTTCTGAATCAAAGACAAAGTCGGTCCACTTGAAGCCCTTCATCCAGAAGCAATCATAGTGAAAGACATCGACTGGTGAGCCGCGGGACTTCATGCCCTCGAGGAACGAGTTGACAGTCTTCTCGTCATAGTTTGTAGTAAAGCTGGTGGTCAGCCAGAGGCCAAAACTCCAACTGGGGACCTTGTTGGCCTTTCCAGTGAGGATTGTGTACTTGTTGAGAACATCCTTGGGGCCGTTTCCGTAGATGATGTACATCTTGAGACGCTGGCCTTGGATGGTGGTTTGCACACGACAGCATCGCTCACTACCAATCTCAAGATCGACTTTGCCGGGGTTGTCGATAAAGACGCCGTAGCCTCGGTTGCTCATCCAAAAAGAAACGTTCTTGTACGCCTGATCACTTGAAGTGCCACCATCTGCGTTCCACAGAACCACGTTCTGCCCAACCTTGTTCCAAGCACCGAAGCGCTCGCCCAGACCATGGACCGACTCGCCAACCGAGAGGGTTGTCTGCATAAACATGTAGTGCTTGAAGTCGCGCATATCGCCAGTCTGCATGGGCGTGCTTGGCGCAGGCGAGTATGCGAAGCCGGTGCTGCGGTTTCCAAGGTTGGTGAGGTGCTTTGAGCCATCGGAGCTGTGGAACTTGATGTCAAAGTTGTGCTGATCGGGATGAATAGTTGCAGATAGGGCGCCAGATTGGAGTGTCGTGCCCTTGTCACTCGTGAGGATCTTGCCCTCGACCTTTGGACGACCGTCGGGGAAGAGGTCAAAGTGAGGGCCCTTGTTCAAGGCTCCCTCCCAATGCGTGCTCTCGGTAGAGATGACGCCGTCCATTTCAGCCTTGATGTCGAGGCTCAGCGTCGGCTGGTTGAGCGTGTCGCCGCGAGAGTGAATGTACTTGGTCGGACATAGCAGATTCAAGGCCTGCTGGTCCTCGCTGGGTGTGATCTCATAGACATCCTCGGCATACTCGGTGCGGAAGTTTTGGGCTGGCAGCCACATGCCATCGCGAAGATGCATTTTTGGTGTTTAGCAGACGACAAGAGGAAGAGGCCTGTTGGTGATGAGGTGAAACAGTTCGAGCTCGACGGAAGAAGAGTACCTTTGAATGAGAGCTCGTGGTAGCACAGAATGGCCTCACTCTCACTCTCCACCTCATCATGGAACCTCATGCTTCGGAGCTGGATGCCATCCCACGATAACAATTCAACCGGTGCAGCAACTCCAGCCAATAATTGGACCAGTCCCATCGTTTTCCCCTCTTGACCCCGCCATCTCATCATGACTTGTCTGTTACACGACCTCGTGGCATCATTCGTCCGAGTTACGCATGATGCATGCTGTGAGAGTGAGAGTCCCTGGTGTAAGTCTCTGGCGGTTAAATCCACAGTGGACGCTAGGGACTCGGCCGGCTAATTGCAGCCAAGGCGGGCATCTGCGCGGGGTTCATCCCCCTGTAGCTCCACTATATAACCCCGTAACGGGTCGGCTGTTCTGCCGCCAGCCACAATGGGACTCTGCCGTCTTGACTAGACTAGGTATTAACTCAACTCTGCTGCTCTATGTACGATTCTCCTTGGTCGGTTCATTTCCTTTGCATCTGTGCTAGGATCTTCGGCTCGTCTTTCCACAGCTGCCGTTTCTTCGACTGGAACTTCAACTACCAAGACCCAGTCTTGCGGTTCAATAATCAACACCCCCCTAAGGAACCCGTGCCCCTTGCTTGGCCGCAAACCCTCATATCTCTTGTAAAGAATCCACGAATCCTAGCGTTTCATTCATAGTCACTCACTTCTACTTGCCCACCTCGGATCATGCTGCCGTCCTTGAATATCCTCTCTTCCACCAATTGGTGTCATCCCCGCATTTCCCCAGGGTCTAGAGCACACACCCCAATGGATGTCATGATGTGTCCTCGGCCTTGATATCCTCAAAGGCCATTGAACCCGCAATTGGACTTGCAGGGTTTCTCTTCTGTGCTAGGTAGGTACATGATGCTGCATTCATACTATAGCATCACTTCATGATGCTCTCTGAGAGGGGCGTTTCTAGGCTGCACGGTTAATTAATTGTACAAGGGCCAGCTGCGTCGCATTAACCATAAATTCATGTCGATCCCACATTGTTTCTGTTACACAGCCTAGATCTCTAGATAGCTTCTTCATCTCTAAGCCTTCGCAATGAAGCTCTCTAGCTATCTTTGCGCGGCAGCTCTGGCCACGGCCGGCCAGGCTGCCAAAGACAAGCCATTGTACAGGGACGCAAAGGCCCCTATCGACGACAGAATCTCGGATCTCCTCAAGCGCATGACAATCCAGGAAAAGACGGCCCAGTTGATCCAAGGCGACATGACAAACTACATCAACATCACTGATGGCAGAGTCAACAAGACAGGCTTAGAGTGGAACTTTGAATATCGTGCCAACTCCATCTGGACCGGCTTATACGCCGAGATGGAGATGATCAAGAAGGCTGCTAAGCTGGGCCAAGATTACCTGACCGAGGAGACCAAGTTAGGTAGGTTTCGATACAAATTGGCTCTCATGTCAGCCTCCTAACGCACCGCAGGTATCCCTGCCTTTGTCCAAAGCGAAGGCCTCCACGGAGTCTTGACTCTCAATGGCACCATCTTCAACTCGCCCATCGGCATGGGATGCTCCTTCAACCCGGAACTCGTCGAGAAGATGGCCGATGTCATTGCCGTAGAGGCTCTGGCTCTGGGCATCAACCAAGTCTTTGCACCCCAAGTCGATCTCGCTCGCGAGTTGCGATTCGGTCGTGTAGAGGAATGCTTTGCCGAGGACCCCTACCTGTACGTGCACAGCAAATTTCACAGTTGGCTATACTGACGTCTGTAGGGCTGGAGAGATGGGTTACAGCTACGTCAAGGGCCTTCAAGCTCGTGGCGTGTCAGCCATGGTCAAGCACTATGTAAGTAGCATCAGGACATCATGTTTCTGCTTGACTAACTGTTGCAGGCTGCCTTTGCTACTCCTGAGCAAGGCATCAACACCGCCCCTGTCCATGGTGGTGAGCGAGAGCTGCGGTCTCTCTATCTCCCTCCATTCAAGCGAGCCATTATCGACGCCGGTGCCACGTCCATCATGTCTTCCTACAACTCCTACGACGGCATCCCTGTTGTCTCCGACTCCCACCTCCTCACTGACATCCTTCGAGATGAATGGGGTTACGAATACTATGTCATCTCCGACGCCGGCGGCACTGCTCGTCTCGCCAAGGAGTTCTTTGTTTGCCCGCTTGAGGACGACGAGTGCATCACTCTTGAGGTCAGTCTTTAACACACCACCTACCTATACAACACATCTTGACCAGTCACAGGCTCTCCCCGCAGGTAACGATGTCGAGATGGGCGGCGGCTACTGGAGTTTTGAGATCATCCCTGAGCTCGTCAAGGCTGGCAAGCTGGACGAAAAGGTTGTCGATACCGCCGTGTCTCGCGTGCTCCGCGCCAAGTTCGCCTTGGGTCTCTTTGAGAAGCCCTTCGCCGGTGTTCCTGACAACAAGATCTGGGACTACGTCAACACGAAAGCCCACAAGAAGGTTGCCCGCCAGCTTGACACAGAGAGCATCGTCCTCCTCGAGAACCACGAAAACACTCTTCCTCTGAAGAAAGACGCCAACGTGGCCGTTATCGGTCCCATGGCCCATGGATATGTCAACGTGAGTCAAACCCCAATGTTTCTTAGACTGAACTTCGTGTTGACACGAGACTAGTACGGTGACTATGTCATCCACACTGCCCAGACTCGCGGTGTCACTCCCCTCGATGGCATCAAAGCCGCAAGCGAGGGCAAAGTCACCTATGCCCAAGGCTGTGAACGCTGGTCCACTGACGAGTCAGGCTTCGAGGAGGCTGTTGCTGCTGCCGAGGCCGCTGATGTTGCCGTCGTCGTCGTTGGGACCTGGAGTCGAGACCAGAACGAGCTCTGGGCTGGCCTCAACGCCACGACTGGCGAGCACATCGACGTCAGCAACCTGAACCTCGTCGGCGCCATGCCCAAGCTCGTCAAGGCCATCATCGACACCGGAAAGCCCACCATCGTCGTCTACAGCTCTGGCAAGCCCATCACTGAACCTTGGATCTCCGAGGAGGCTGCTGCCCTAGTCCAGCAGTTCTACCAGTCCCAGGAGGGTGGCCATGCTCTCGCTGACATTCTGTACGGTAACGTCAACCCATCGGGCAAGCTTTCTGTGAGCTTCCCCTACGACGTCGGAACTACGCCCATCTACTACGACCACCTCAACTCCGCGCGCACATACCCCAACCCCGGTAAGGTTTACGAGAACGGCACTCTCGTTTTTGGCAACAACTACGTCCTCGAGGATCCCACCGCCCTCTACACCTTCGGCTACGGTCTGTCCTACAGCAAGTTCGACTTCTCCAAGATCTCCGTCTCCAAGAAGAACGTGACAGCATCCGACACAGTCACCGTTTCCGTCGACGTCAGCAACAAGTCCAAGCGTGACGGCTCCGAGGTTGTCCAGCTGTACGTCAAGGACATGCTTGCCTCTGTCGATGTGCCACGATACCAGCTCAAGGGCTTCAAGAAGGTCGCTGTCAAGGCTGGAAAGACCAAGACGGTCAAGATTGACCTCAAGGTTGCGGATTGGGGTCTGTGGAACCGCAAGATGAAGTATGTCGTTGAGCCTGGTGACTTTACTGTCTTTGTAGGCAACTCGAGCGAAAGCTTCCAGGGTAACGTGACGGTTACCGTCGCGTAGATATGATGACAGATAAGAAGAGGTTGACGATGAGTGTAACGATTTGCTTTTGCATTACATATTTTCAAGTACATAAACTTTTATTTGAATTGATACATTATACACTTGCATAATGCAGCCTAAGGTTTGACTGAAGTTGAGTTCATTTTCAATGTTTGGTTTACCCGAGGCGCGAACATGATCACGGTCTACTCCTAGTTGAGGAGAATGACTTGAGAGATCGCAAATTAAACAAAAACAATTTCCATCAGGACATCGACATTTTGTAAGTAATAATTGTAAGGAGTTGTAAAGTCATAAAGTACAGGACAAAAACGGCACGGATCAATGAAATGAGTCTCACCTATGTATAAGGTACGTACCTTATCTCTTATCGCAAGCAGGTGCTTTAAATCCGGCGTCGGTAATTTTATCATCCGTCATTCAGCCAATCAGAAAAGACTGCAGGCGGAAATGTGGTCATGGGCTATGGAAGGCGGGCAGCCTCGCTTCTCGCTCCCAGCTTCTCCTCGTCGTCCCAGCACAATCGATCCAAAATTGCATTTGGCCAATTTTCGACTTGTACACGGCTGTTCCTTCGAAATTACGAGTCACCCCACACTATAAGACTCCAACAAACATCGGACACCTCCATCTTCTTCTTCTCCGCCCCCCGAAAAGCGCCTGGCGCTCTCTCGTCGCTTCGCCCACAACAACCTCCTGCGATCCGATCTTTCAATCCAACCCTTGCCCGTCATGGCGTCGCAGCAGATTCTCTTCGCCGAGACAATAGCGGGCATGAAAAAGGCTTTTAAGCGAAAAGCATATGGTGAGCGAATGTCTTGCGCTCGTCGCACTCGGGGGGTTGACAGCTGACCATGCCCGCCCGACAGAGTCTGACTCGGATTCGGAGATTGAAAGCTATAGCAATCGCGGCCACAAGCTCAAAAAGAGAGCTCGATTTTCCCGCCAAGGACAATTGGTTCCTAATAACGGCCCGAGCTCATACAGAGAGGTATTTGTCGTCGCGAAACCTTTGCCAGTCCAGCGTCTGACCTCAACAGTATGTCGAGTACGGCGGCCTTCGACGACCGATTCTTCATCGCAATCCTCCATTAGTCGACGAGGAAGGATACGAGATAGACAGCGACGACGAGGATGAGGAGCGCATTCAGGAAGCCGAGGCCTCAGCGGCCGAGTTAAACCCTTACGCCAACATTCAAATAGAGAGTATGTCAACAATCGGACGTTGCAATAGCAGGGCTAACGTGAGCAGATATACTCGCGCCACTTACCTCCTCGACCGATTTGACGACACACCCAACCCTCTCGAAGCCTTTCACGTCCAGGACTCTCACTAGGCTCGTCGATCAGAGCTGCGATATTATGCGCAAGGAGAACCGCTCCTTGTGGCAAGTTAGACATCTTCTCACAGCGCTGTGCGGCGACTATACATGGATTCCATGCGAGATGATGGTCAGGCCTGCAGATGTTGAGCTATACAAAGATAACCATACTGCTCGTCAGCTGCTGGACCTTTCCCAGGTGGTCGCCTCACTCCCTGCGATCACCAATGGCGACGTTAGACCACAGGAGAATGGTGTCGAACTCAGAAATGCTGCACCGGACACATCCTTGGATGTACAACCAGCCGATGAGGATGCGGCAGAGGATGCAGACATTACCATGACGGACGCTGGAACTGCCGATCCCGATGGCTCCCACCTGGAAGATGCTGGGAAGGGAAGAGATGATGTTGAAAAAGGTGGAGAGATGACAATCTCCAATGTACAAGACGACAGCAAGGCGCCAGCTGAACAGGTCGACCCAGCAAGAGAGTCGAGGGGCGAGGTGCCAAATGGGGTGGATAAGGATGGGGAGCAAGATGTCGACAAAGAAAAAGATGGCACAGACGGTGCTGAGACCTCAGTCCAACCCACAGTTGGTGATATCGGTCACCAGAACGAGGCGGCTGAGACACAAGCGCCAGAGGCTTCCCTGGCTATCGAAGGGCAGGAGGATGACTTCATACACCCCATGTTTATTGCACCAGCAGGGGCGCGACCAGATCGAGATATTGGTCTGCCAGAGCAAGAAGCCGAAGATATTCGACGACTACTTGCTCTCTACGTGCAGAAGCAAGAAGAGGTTTGTCGGGGGGCAAGGAGGCTATTCCTGGGGCTTCTCAAAGCCGAGCAAATGCGCAAGAGTGTGCTTCACTGGTCCAAGGCAGAAGCTCACTCAGGGCCTAACCGAGACATGTCAGACGGGGAGGACTGGTACGACAAGGAGGAATGGGGATTGACAGAGGATCTCAAGAAGGGCCAGGACGAAGAGGAAGAAGATACCCAGACGACGGGCAAGAAGACGAGGAATCGACGGCAATAGTGAGCGTCGATTTCTCCTTGTTTTGTTTTCTTGTCTTCCCGTGCGGATGGTGGAGCATTAATGGATGATGATGATTGATTTTTGTTGGGGGCTGTTTGGGCGTTTCAAGGATGGTGTTTTGGAATAAACCGCGAGATAGGCCATGATGCCAGCCGCGAGCAAGAGAGCGTATGATTTGGTGCAATTATTGCAAATATTGATAGATATGAATACAAAGTATGCGTATAATCAATGAATGCTGGCTGTGTGCTGTGGGCTGTGGGAGTCTTGGCAAAGCATCTTGTTTGCAGGTTGTGGGGATGATGGTTGCTGGGATCAGGCTCTTTCCAGGTGATGCCCTTCTGTAGCTCTCCACTAATGGGTGTACCCTGCTTATGACGACGCTACCCGCATTCTACCTTCTTCCATGTGACAGCAGCGCAGCACCTGTTGAATCTCTCCTCTCTCCAGCTTCCTTTTTCAACTCAGTCTTCTTTCATTCTCTCAACTCCAGCTCAACTCAACCATTTCTGCCAAGAACAAAAAAAAAACATAACCCTTGATTCTACTCTCTCCTCTTTAACTCTCCTGTTCTCTGTGACTCGTGTGTGAACCTGTTACGTCAGTGACCACAACCTCTATCAGCTCTTCAATTGTTTGTTTGTTTATTGGTTTGCTGTCATCATGGCCCTTTCGATAAGAGACCTTGTCGACTACACCGACTTTAGCAAGCCGAGCTTATTCGGTGAGTTAGCCATGAGCAGCCGGCCTTGAGCTCTGCCTCCATTCGTCAATCATGATCAGGTCTAACACGGGCTTTTATTCGCTCCTCTTCAGCCTCAGCAGCCTTCATTGCCTTTAACCCGCTGTTCTGGAAGTGAGTTGCTCACGGTTTCAATGCAATTGTTCACCACTGCTAACCTCTCTCCCCAAGCATCGTCGCCCGTCAAGGTATGCAAAGTCTCGCGAGCTTAACAGTCTCATCATGACTAACACTCGGTCGCTACAAAGAATACCACAACAAGCTTCTGACCAAGCTCTTTGGCGGTAACTCAAAAACTGCTTGCTATGCCCTCGCGGCCACTATCTTCTCTCTTGGCATGGCTCGCGACTTTGTCTACAAGAATGCCATTGCCCAGCAGCCCACGCACCCGGCCCTCCTCTACGTCTATAGCCAGGCCGCCGCCGTCACTCTGTTTATCGTGGGCAACGTCCTAGTCGTCTCCTCAACCTGGCGCCTCGGCATTACTGGCACTTTCCTCGGTGACTACTTTGGCATTCTTATGGACGAGATGGTGACTGGCTTCCCCTTCAACGTGACTGGTTCTCCCATGTACACCGGCTCTACCTGCAGCTTCCTCGCTACAGCTATGTGGTATGGCAAGCCTGCTGGCGTCGTGCTCACCCTCTGGGTTCATATTGTGTACAAGCTCGCCCTGCGATATGAGGACCCCTTCACTTCTGAGATCTACGCCAAGCGTGAGCGCGAGCGTGCTGCGGGCAAGAAGTCCAACTAAGCTTCGCATCTACATCTGTCTGTGCCCTTATAAGTGACTCAACACGTGAGGGTGACCAGGCGATACGCCAGCGCAGGCTGAGCAAGAAATGTCTAAGAAAGCCGGCGAACGAAATGAGATTGCGCAGGTAGATCAATTCATCAACCAGTGTGCACTCAGTACCGAGTCGGCAGGAGAAAGCTACGCCTTTCAACAGGCCATGTGCCTCTCAACAGGCTAAAAGGGAGTTTTCGAGCGAATGAAAGACGACATCAACGAGTCGGTGGACATAGGGAAATCACATATTGTTTAATACCAATACCACTCAGCATTTACAGAACAGCATGAAACCAAGTCCCTCCATGTTCAAGACCCTTACGAGCCTCATTGCAACAATACGAGACACTTCGCGGATTGGTAAATGAATACAAGCATGTATAATGAATGCAACACATCTCACGGCAGTTTAGAATACCATTTAGCTCATCCATTCATTCCTCATAAGTTGATTTGAGAATCTACTCTACAATTCCAACCAGCCTGTAAGCATCTCAAGACCATATCATGTTCTATGCCACCACGTTTACACCACTCCATATCAATTCAGCTTTCTTTTATCAACGCCAATTCTGTTTCAAACTCCATATTCATCTATGTCTCAGACGGCTTGTTGTCGGGAAGAAGATCCACAGCTGTCGCCTCGACAGGCTTCTTCTCGGTCGACGCCTCGCCAGCCTTCTCGGCTTGTCGGAGAGCGAGCTTCTTCTCCTTCTTCTTATCTTTAGCAGCTTTCTTAGCTGCCGCCTTCTCCGCCTCGAGGGCCTTTTGCTTGCGGATCTCCTCGCCGCCAAAGGCCTCGCGCCACTCATCTAGTTTGGACGCAGGGATCTGTGTGAAGAGAAGCTTGGGCTCGCCAATCTTCTGACCAGGCTTGATGATGTCGCCAGTCCAGGTTTCGGGAATGGAGATGAGACCGGGGCTGCCAATCTGCTCTAGAATAGCCTCTCCTGTCGAGGGCATGTAAGGGTGCACGATACTTGCGAGGAGTTGAAGGTGGTTGATACCGAGACCAATAACGGCGGCGCAGCGGTCAGGTTCATCGGCAAGAAGCTGGTTGTTCAGCTTGCTGTCCTGCAACAACTTGTTGCCGAGGGCAGAAATGTGCATAACAGTGGCCAGTCCAGCACGAAGCTTGATAGCGTCGAACTGGGAGATGAAAGTTGCCAGAGCCTCATTAACCTCCTTCTTGTGCTCTTCGAGACGCTCGTCCGTGTACTTGGTGTAGTCTGGAACGACACCGTCAAGCTTGTTATTTGTGAACTTGAGGATTCGCTGGCTCAGGTTACCAAGGTTCTTGAGGAGGTCGTTGTTGTTGGCATCAATGAATTCCTGCCACTTGAACTCAGAGTCGGAGGTTTCAGGTCGTCTCGAAAGAAGGTAGTATCGCCAGACATCGGGATCAATGCCAGTTTCCTTGGCAGTGTTTCCAAACACGCCGACACCGCGGGATTTGCTGAACTTTCCACCCTCGTAGTTGAGATACTCAGTTGTCGACATCTTGTGAACCTTGGTCCAGTTCTCGCCTGTTCCAAGCTGGGAGGCGGGGAAGATGATGGTGTGGAATCTAAGCGATGTGTTAGTACTTTCTATCTTATAGTATATAGGCAGATGGTTTACTTACGGCACATTGTCCTTGCCCATGAACTGATAGAGCTTGACATTCTCAGGGTTCTTCCACCACTTCTCCCAATTCGTGCCATGCAAGTTGTCACCATCCACCAAGTTCTTGGTGATGGAGACGTAGCCGATGCAAGCATCAAACCAGACGTAAAAGACCTTCTCTGCGTATTCCTCATCGCTTAAACCTTCAAGACCTTTGGGGATGGGAACACCCCATTTGAGATCTCGGGTGATACCACGGGGGAGGAGACCCTTGTCGATCCATGACTGCGTAATTGAGGTACAGTTGGCACTCCAATCTCCCTCCTTGCTGCTCTGGTGGAACCAAGGAACAAGCAGGTCCTTAATTTCGTCGAGGCGGAGGAAAAGATGCTTGGTCTTTCGCTTCTCGGGAGTGGTACCATCGACCTTGCAGCGAGGGTTGATAAGGAAACCAGTGGCCTTGGCCTCGACGTGGTCGTCCTCGGAGGCGCTGGGTTCGCGCTCGGGCTCAAAAGGGTCGAGAAGACTACCACAGGCATCGCATTGATCTCCACGAGCACCAAGGTCGTGGCAGATGCTGCATTCTCCCTCTACGAAACGGTCCGCGAGGAACTTGCCGTGAGCAGGGTCTGTGCAAAAGGGCTGGGTAGTTTCGCGCTCCTCAATGTAACCGTTCTTCCAGAGCTCCTTGAATATCTGCTGCACAATCTGCGTCTGTTGGTCGGTGGGCGTTCGGCCGAAGATGTCAAAGTCGATTCGGAACCAGTCATAGACTCCCTTGTGAAGGGCGTGGTACTTGGCGCAGAGGTCGGCGGGCGAGAGGCCTTCCTCGAGGGCCTTGGTCTCGGTAGCGGTACCGTACTCGTCGGAGCCGCAGATGTAGATGGTGTTGTGGCCTCGGGCTCTGCAGTATCGAGAAAAGACGTCGGCAGAGAGGACACTGCCGATGATATTACCCAGGTGGGGGATGTTGTTGACGTAGGGAAGCGCGCTGGTGATGAGGATGTTGCGCTTGCCCTCTTCGGGGAGCACAGGGGATTTGGAGGCCATGATAGGCGATTCTGGGGACACGACCACTTGAGAGATGGACACGTATGGGCTAGCAAGAGTTTTGGTCGAGATAAATGCTGTGTGCTTGTGAGTCACAAGAGCTGCGATAACGCCTTTGGCAGTCAAAATTCGAAGCCTGAGGTGGGATGGCGAGGGCGGGGGAGGGGTGATGGCAAGCAAGGGCCCCGAATTGAAATTGAATGGTCTAGGGTAGAAGCTGCCTCACTAGGTAGTTTGGATGATTGACTTGTTAGCTACGGGCTAAAGGCTGGGTTTTTATGTCTCCTTCATCTGACTCATTACGTTACAGGCTATGACTACTAGCTATGAGTTGAGTCTTTGTGTAATGATGTGGCTTTCGAAATGAGTCAAGTGTAACAAAAACCAGCGAGGCTAGCCGTGTCTCACAGAACAACCGGCGGCGTTCTCTGACACATAGGCTTAGCTGCCAATGTAGTCGCAAAAATGACAATCTAACTACAGTACTGTACTTTGGATATTTTGATAGCAGCGAACTCGTCTACCAGCCCGGGATTGACTTTCTCAATGGAAAAACAAGTTAGATTAATAAACTACCCTAAAACTTAAAAAACAAACCAGATGTATTTATAGTTATCTTATCTTACTTATATCTTAAGTAGAATAGATTAAGATATACAGTTTTAAACTTAGTTTTTGCCTATAATAGAATATTATATTTAATACCTTAAAATATAGTGTCTATACTTAATTAATATACATTTAACTTATATAGACCTTAA
>JAJJWO010000317.1:0-22216 GCA_021655895.1 Fusarium sp. NRRL 66739
TAATTAGGTTATAATAAGCATTAAAATTAATGTTTAAAAGAGCCTTATTTTTCTCTATTGAAGGTTATATATAAATTGCGCCTTTTCTAGCTAGCCCCTATTGTGGACCTAATCTGGCCAATTAGCGCGCGCCATAGCGCAATATTACGGTTACCCGAGCCAACAACTGTGTCTTATTCAACTCGGTAGCAGAGTCAACTTGTGCCCCTAACTCATCGGATTCATTTACTCTTATCGGAGAAAAACAGAGCCATGGCCGTGTACAGTGGTCAAGAGGAACTTGATAATCTCGTCTGGGATAAGAATGACCAAGATTGCGACGCGTCACGACAAGAAATGCGACTCAAGACCTTTTGCCGCAGCGTCGAGAAGCTCGCCCAAGACAAACTTGGTAAACCTGCAACATTGGTGTCGCCCTTGATTGTTGGCGGCTTCAACATTGTTTACAGAGTACGGTTGGAAGACACGTCTCCCGATGTCATGGTTCGATTGCCTTGTCCAAATCTTGTGCAGTTTCCTCGGGAAAAGACTCTGCAAGAAGCAGCTACAGCCTCTGTGATTGCAAAAGAGACTCGGTTGCCCATCCCTCGCCTTTTGGGTTACGGCCAAGATTCGATCGTGGGTCCGTTTGTTATCATGGAACGTCGAGAGAATCGCGGAAGCATATCAGCCAGACTAACACGACCTCATAAAGATCCTTCGGAACCTCACGTCCTGGATTCTGATGTCTCTGAGTCTCTGCTCGAGGCTATTTGGACCAAGGTGGCAAGTTGTCTGCTGCAGCTCTCACAAATCACGTTCCCAAGAATTGGATCCTTGCTTCAAACTGCTGAGGGCATTTACGAAGTGGCTGGTCGGCCATTGACGCACAACATGACGGATATGGTTCGACTGGCAAATATTCCTCGGTGTCTTCTCCCACCAAAGGGCAAGACATATGAAACTGCCGATGAGTGGTACACTGCTTTAGCAGAAATGCACATCGCACAACTCATATTCCAGCACAACGATCTGGTCACTTCAGAAGATGATTGTCGGAACAAGTACGTCGCACGACAAATATTTCGCAAATTGGCAAAACAAGGTCGATTGTCTACTTTCGGATTTTCCCAAGACGACTGGTCTGCTCAATCTTCCAAAATCCCATCAGACCTTCTGTCACCAGCCCCGGATGGCTCTAGTCACTTCCGACTCTGGGGCGACGACTTTCGAGCAGGAAATATCCTCCTCACTGATTCAGACGAAATAGCTGCTATTATCGACTGGGAATATACATACGTTGGGCCTACGCAGTTCAGTCTTGACCCGCCGTGGTGGTTGCTGCTTGAAACGGCCGAAATGTGGTCAGCTGGACTTGGCGACTGGAAAGCCACTTATGAGGTCCGCTTAAAGACTTGGCTCTCTGCCATGGAACAAGCAGAGGCTAGCATGCCAACGCCTAACAAAAACGCGTTGCCCGCGCCACTGTCCAGATACATGCGAGAGAGTTGGCAAACTGGCCGGTTCTTCCTTAGCTATGCAGCTCGGAAAAGTTGGGCGTTTGATGCCATGTACTGGAACTTTCTGGATGAGAGATTCTTTGGCGAGCGAAGTACCGAAGCTCACAAGGATGGTCTTTGGAAGACACGGATACACTTGTTGAGTTACGAAGAGAGAGAAGCCATGGAACCATTTGTAGAGAGAAAGATTGCCGAGTCCAAGGAGAGACGTATTGTCGACTGGGACGAGGCTGAGGCACGACAAAGGTTTGCCCAGCTGCTATTTGGTTGAAGCTATAACCGTGTATAAGATGAAAATTTGAGACCAACATACTGTAAAATATATGCAAACGCAGATTCACATAGATATCAATTTAAGTCCTGGTGTTGACAAAGTAATCTGATTAACCTCAACGTCATAGATGACTTTGATAACTTGAAATTCCATTTGATATTTCTGTAAACTCATGACTTTCAAGTGACAAGAGAAATTGTCTTCATAATCCAGCACCTCAGCATTCCACCTTGCGTACATCATACCCCGGACTACTGTTTAGACGTAAAAGACCATCCCAAGCACTTTTATGAGAGACCTTGCAGCAGCCGGACATAGCATCGCTCCTATGCAGGAAGCCTGCGCACTTGTTGACTTCAGCCAACACATTCTCCTTGTTAATCTTGGTCTCGCAATCACCGGTTATCGTCGTGTGGTAAACGTAACCTTCAAAGTGTTTACCATCTATGTCGGTTCCCATGATGAAAGAGCAAGAATTGGCTTCAGTCTTCTTCTTGGTATACTCGGAAATAACCCTGTAGAGGGCAGCCCCGGCTCCGGCTGTGAGAATGGCGCCAGCCAAGTCTTGAGCAGTAGGCATGTAGCTGACTGGCTGAGATGTTCGGTCATTGCCGGCAGCGCTTCGGTCGAGGAGGCCAAATGTGACGAGAAAATAGGCTGCTTTGCGTGCGTTGACCATTGTGCTGTTGGTAGGTAGCTTTGAAGACAGCACAGATAATATGGATTATTTCAAGGACGTGGAGTATGAGGCTTGTTTGGGGATGCAAGAAAGGGATCTTGCTCGCTGATATGATGTTAGCTTTATACTTGAGGAGCATGAGCTTTGAATGCGGCATATACGTTCTCACTTGTTGGTTGTTGGTTCTAACAGTCCGGGCGTTATGTTATACATGCCGAGTAACCGGTCACAATGCAACCAACAAGCAGGCTAACCCTTGTTCCATTGTCAAATGCCGTCACAACAAGATAGGTGATTCCTAATAACCGAAACAAAGACTGTAGTTAGTATGGCCTGATACACGCCATTGGAGACAATCACTCAGGCAATAACCTGTAAAAATGTTTAAAAAAAGGTTGAAATTCAAACCACCGGTTTAAGCACAGCTCTAATGCTAAAGATGATGGAGACCAGGCACAATAACTCTATTCTAGCGCTTGACCATTTCATGCGGCATATGACAGGGCATCTCAATGCCGTCTCAGCCGATATACGCGCCACAGATCAGTATAGTAGTTGAGGAGACACTCGTGACTTGAAGTGGCTGTGCACTATAGTGATAAGTCTTGAGTATATGTGTTCTGTTAAAGCATGCCTGAACTGCCATTCATAAAGCGGCGGTGCTCTGTCCTCGATCTTATCCTCTTCAAACAACAAGTAGCCCAAGTCCGAGCTGCACTAATGCATGTCAGCAAGTGTGGCTTTAATGCGCCCGCTCTATCCAAGAAACCGTTCGAGGTTCAATTATAAATCAAGAGCCTTCATTTTGCAGGATAGACAGAAAGGAGAATGTAGTCTTATTGACCACTCTCTTTTCCCGGTGTGATCAACGCAAGATTCGTTGTGGGCTGTTGATGGAAATTACATAGAGTACGCAAACAAGCTTCTGACTTTAATTTTAAATTAATCCTAGGCTCTGGTGTTTATCCAAAGAGTGCAACTGTTTGTCTATTCCCACGGTTGAAATACAAGCTTTTTTCTTTCCATCAACTCCATTATGAATCCTGAATATGCCTCCCAAGCTCAGCAAAGTCCCCGACATCTTCTCCCGTAAGGTCCCAATCCGGGTTGTTGTACATAGAATAGCAGTACTTGTAAAAGTTATCCGGCCGAATGTCCGCCATCATCATTTCCTGTTGAGAGTTTCCGTCCGCCGCCTCCGGCATGGGAACCCACAGGTTCGAAAAGTTGTTCCATAGATCCGTGTCGAGCGCCATAAAATCATCTGGAGACTTTTGCTCCGGACCTGTGGCGATCTCGCCTGGATGCATCTCCGGGTCGCCGAGACCAGCGGGGGTTGCGCCGTTGGGGAAAACGACCCTGTTGTTGTCGGCGTGGCCATCGCCAGTGGTTCCCTGGGGAGATACGTTGACGACCTGCAGCGATTCGATCTTTTGCGCCATCACTTTCCATAGCCTCTTGACCTCCTGCAGTCTCTCTCGCGCATATGCGTTTCCATGATCAGCGAGGTGCTGTAGCTCCTCCAGTGCCTGTGGCAGTCCGGGTTTGGGGTTTATCTTAATGTTCTCTTCGCACACCGAGTCGAGGATGGCGGCAAGGATCATAATGAATGCAGCTGAGAATGAAGCCTCAAAGTCATAAAAGCCAAAAATCGCTGACAGCATGTTAGCAGAGGAAAATCAAAAACAGATTTAATGAACTTACCAATCATGTTCCGCTTCCTTAGCGTAGCAACCACTTTCAGCTGCCGTCTAGCAGCTTCGGCGCATGTTCTTGACAGTCTTCCCAGCGGTGAAGCATGAAGCTGCTCGCCTGTAGGGCCATGTCCGCTTAGGATGAGTTTTGCAGCATGCAGCATAATGGGCCGGATTGTAAGAATGGTTGCCTATAGAAGAATGAGTATAAGTATCACACACGCTGGTTTACCACACATACCTGGAAAAGCATCAGATGTAACGAAGCTGTCGTCCTTAGGGACTGGTCTCGGCCTAGATTGTACACATCCGTGACCGAGTCGGAAGGAATTTCCTGAGAAATCTCGTAAAGAGACTTGACGATGTCCTGGACATGGGGAATAAAGGTGTTTTCGGATTCATCCTCGGGGTTGTAAAGAACTAGCCAATGGCGTCAGTTACTGCCCATCATACTTCATAAATAGGGTGAGGCATTACCAGCCAAGATGCGACCTGTGGCCCGAGCGATCCTGATGTTGGTACACATAGGGCCAACAGGAGGAAAGCCAGGTGAATCGGTGGGCATAGGAATGTTGATTGCTTCATCGCCTATACTTGGAGGGTTTCCTGTTGCAGCAGCCAGACGTCTAACGCCAATTCATCAGCCACAATAAGTTGAACTTTGATTTAGCTCACTTACCGTTCTTGCATGTAGATCGTCCACCAAAGGCGGTTCAGGTGAACCTTTTCCGACTGCATCAAGTGCCTCGTTCCACACACTCTGTGATATTTTTGTGAAATCGCTAGCCGCATGGCAGTGCTGATCTAACAGTTCCAAGTTAGCATATAATTTGTGATCCTGCATATCGGTCACTTACGTAGAGGTAAGCCTCCTCTTTGCGGTTAATGTTGCTAAGATAAATAGCAAAAAGCGCAAAAATCTCGATACCGAGTTTTCCGTTGAACCGTAGGTCAGATAACGTTGGGACGTTCCTGTGTGCATATTCAAATAGCGTAACGCCCGAGAAGTCGTCATTGCCTTCAGGGTCTGCATCAAACAGCGTTCCAATAGCAATCATTAGAATCATCTCCAGAACCCATAATGACTCCAGCTGGGCAGGATCGTCGCGGTTCTGGTAGAAGGCCCAGAGCTTGTCAGAGAACTCGCGGGCGTCGATGTGATGTTGCGACTGGCCGATATAGAACAGTGCAGTGTCCAGCAACCTCTGGGCCTCGTGCCTCGGTGGTAGCTTGGGGAAGTCGCTACTGGAGAGGCGCCATGGTCGGCTGATAACTTCGTGAAGCTGGTTTGCCTCCGGACTTATCCATGGCTTTGCAGTTTGTTCGGACTCAGGGCGAGATGACCCCAGCAAGTCCTGGACTCGTGAGCCAAAGGTGTGACTCGAGCTGAGAGAAGAGCCAGCAAGGATTGCTATGAAGTTATGAGTCTAGGATCAAATGATGTGGCTCATGTAGCTTAAACTTACTTGCAGCTGGTGATGTCTGGGCGGTTTCGTAGGGTGGATACCTAGCCTGGCCCAAGGGTGCCGTAAAACTTGTGGATGGGCGGATGAAGCTAGGAGATCTTGACGATCTATGATCCTGGAGATGCTCGGGTTGTGGAGAGGAATGAGAGGTTTGGGGGTGCACATTAGATTCCCTCCTTTGGCCATCTTGGACTGAAGCTGAAATGGGAGGTTCTAGGAGCTATTAGAGTAGGTCTCAATGTATCTAATAAGCCATGACGTACCTGAAGCCCTTGGTGGTAGGGAGGAAGGAAGACTGTCATATCCATCTTTTTCATATCTGGCTAACTTGTTCTCAAGCTCTTCGATACGACTGTTGAGTGGTAGACGTTAATATGAGAACTAGTCACGACCGGTGGAACTTACTTGGCCATATACATGCGCTTATGCCCATGCTCTGGAACCCTGCAGTCCAGGCCACGCTTGGTGCAGTACTGACAAGGAGTAGTCCCCGAGCATCTGACCTTTTTCTTGCGACACGTGAGACAGCTGAGAGGTTGTCAGTCATCTTGGGACGAGGACAAGGTAGAGCAGACAGCGCCTAGTGAAAGCATGACATAGACAGAAAGTGTGGAGAACCAAAAGTAAACATTCAACTTACGCCAATGATGCTTTGCGGGCATCTTTGCCTCCGTCGGGCGCCGGACGCTTCCGAGCCATTGAGGGAGGAGGAATATCTTCGGAGACGAGACTCATTGCTTCGGAATCGGATTCCTCATAGAAAAACAACAGTGATTCGAGGTAGCAGAGCCTGGGTCTGGGTCTGGGTCTGGGTCTGGGTCTGACTGATGGGCAAAGACTCCGAGGACGCGGGGAGTATGTCGTTGTTATGCTCTCGGACCAAGTTCCGGCCTTATCGCAAGATTCTCCACATATTCATCCGATCACGTGATAGCCTCAAGCCAACTTCCCCAGAGAGACGGGCCAGTTCCCGGCTCGAGCCTTTCATTACGGTCCACAAGAAGTAAGAATGCCAAGGTCTAAGCGAGATGTTTTGGTGGCTAAGGAACTAGAGCGAGCGAGTATTCCGATCATGGGGTTTAGATAAGCCACCGGAAAACACGCTCAGAGAAGTATTCCGGATGGCAAAACCGGGGTATTTACTAGATCAGATAGTACGTACATTTTTCGAGCCCAGAGCACTAGTCATGTGCTATATTTCCTAGATATAAAGCAATTGATTATCGTGGAATCACGAGCATATGCATACTCTTGCGTGTTGATGCTCTTGTCTTGTAAGTGAATGAGCACCGACATCGGACGGTTTGTCCGAAATATCGGAGCTGCTTCCGATGTAGCTACTGGGCGCAGGGCGAAAAAGTTTTATTTGTTTATCTCCATGTCAAAATCAACTTCACGGCATTAACAAACTTGATTTCGATTTTCAAGAGACTTTTTTGCATGTGCCATATACTGATAGCAGGCTCGTAACCTGAATCAAGCCAAAACGGAGCTTGGAATTTAGCAACTACTCATAAGTTCAAGATAACCTCATGCGAAAGAAAAGTCGTATGCAGAAATAGACGAACATAATGCTGTTTGAAATATTATAGAGATTGGTTCCGCATATATGGGAAGTAGGTAAAGGTATATGCCATGGCAAAACTATTCCGCGTAATGCAAAACACGATCAACTGCCACGTCGCTTGCCAAATATCATACATCTCTCAAAAGGTATCCTAAACTCATCACGGCCGTCACAATCTTGAAGCTATTCGTAGCTAATATTACAGCCTCACATCCTGGGCTCACGGGGCTGCTGCATCATCGACGCCGCCATTTTTAGTCTGTTCCTCGCCTCGGCCAAGAGCTCCCACCTGGTATTCGTCAACGCGTCGTCTACGACACTCAACAGACCAATGATCTTGTTTCGGTTCCCAACAACGCCGGCTTGGTTTTGATGCAAGTGGAAGGCCTTGATCGAGTCGATAGTTGGTGGAATCATGATTTGCAGATAAGTCCGGAGATCCTCGTGGCGATCACGCTTCAGCGTCTCGTAGTCCAGGTTCGATGACATCGGAGTCTGTTCGGGGTGAGACCCTTGAGGGGTATTGGTTGCAGCATGATTTGAAGATGAGTGAACGCTGGGGTCTGTGGCCATTGTGGGCATATCATAGCTGCTCGAAGGATATTGCAAATGATCAGGGAACGGCTCAATGTTTCCATCCTGAACGTATCCATATGCCCACAAGACCAGGGACGCATAGTACAGGGCCCAGGCTCTGACTAGCAAGTTGTCGTTGCCAGCGTCATATTTAGGATATGTGGACGGGGAGAAAGCTGAGGGCATGCCGGTAGCGTCACTCGTTGTGCCTCGTTTAGGGTCTTCTTGAAGAAGGATGAGTCGAATGAGCTGCAGCGCATGGTATACTCCACCGATGGCTCCAGGTGAAGCCACCCACTCCTTAATCTTGCCTTCCGTTCTTCTCCAGTCGACAGAGGAGACGGTTCGTCCAAGGATCTGAGGAACACCAGCAAAGATGCAAAGTTCAGGCATGCTGATATAGACCGTAATGTGCCCCAGATGGTAAAGCACAGTCCCTAATGTTTCCATCGCATCACCATCATCACTTCCACCTCTGCTACTCAACCCCAGTCTCTGCCAGTCAAAGGCAGCGTGTTTGACATGAGCAACGCCATCATCATAATCTTTCTTCCACCAATCAAACGCCCTCAGCAACTTTGGTCGCCAACGCTCTTGAACACCAGGTATCGTGTCGGTCCCAAGAGTCGATCGATCCAGGCCTCTTTGATGCATCTGCCAGGTCACAGACAGCAAGGCTGCTAGGAGAGCTATTCTGCCAAAGGGGCTTGTTCGGACTCTCTGGCCATTGAGTGTCCGCTGCAGACCATCGAGGAAGGTGATGGGCGTGACCCCGTTTGCGTGGAGACTTGATTCCACACAGCCAATCTCTGAAGGTGAGTCGGAAGACCATAAAGTGTTATCGCAGGGCAGAGGAAGTTTGATTTCATGGATGACTAGTGTAGGCGTGTGCCCGAATAAGGCGGCGTGCGTGGCGTCGATAATAAACGCAGCCAAAGCAGCGCGGCGAGTAGCTTCCTGTGCAATCCAATGGTCCCACCACTTCTCAGGTGATGAGTTGAATCCTGGCCGGTTGGGCCCGGGAAACAGTTTGGACTCCATCTTTGGACTGCCGAGAGGAGTTGGTACTCGAGAAACATATGATGACTGCTTGCCTGTAAGTGCACTTCCTCTGCGCATTAGAGACAATGTCGTGGGGAAGTAAATATGAGCTCGCTCGTGAAGAACTCGAGTCGCATTCATCTTCTCATAGACCTCCAGAATAAGAAGTGTCTGTATGACCCAGAGCTTAGCGGGCGGGTGGGAGTCAGCGTGCATAAACACCTGCCAACGTAGGTTCCAGGAAACAAAAGTGGTGAACTTTGAAATCTTCTCCACGCTATCCTGGGAGGCACCTTTCTTGTCGACCATCGAAGCGCCCATGATTAGTACAGCCAGAAGCAGGAAGTCGTGAGCAGTTTCCGGTATAAACGTTGGGCGGTGGAGGATAGGTAATTGGTCGTGAAAGTTGTCCCAGTACGAGTGGAGATAGCGCTGGACATTAACGTGGCTGAGAACATGAGTCTCAGCGTCAGGATCGCTCCCAAAAATTTCATCCTTGATATCGGCAGCTGATCTGTTGCCCTGCAAACCAATCTCGTTGAAACGTTGCATCATGTAATGGAGCAATGACTGTCGCTTGTGTTCCGAGAGACCAGTCTTTGAGAATTGCGCTATGTCTACCATAGGAGTCGTCATGGCCATGGGTTCTGACTGAAACCAAAGGCTGTTCATGGGTTCGGCATAGGAGCCTCCCATCATTCCTGGCTGCGCCGAGTAATCGGTGCATAGTTGACCGAAATTGTTTGAGTATCCTGCCATACCAAAATTACTGGGCACGAAATTGTAATTAGAACCTAGGCCTTGGCCAGTAAAGAGCCAGGTGGTAAACTCATCCGTACTGGATGGGGATAGCCCAAAGTGCTGTTCTTCCATAAGCTGCTCGGTGTTTGACGTCGGCATCCCGTTAGGCATGGGATAAGATGGATTCCGGGCACGTTCCGGGCGGTTGGTTAATTCCGGGCTCGTCAGAGGTATAGACATGTCAGCCGGTGGCATCTGATCAATTGTGAACGGAACTGAGCCACTCATCGCTTGTTTCTCCGGCGAGGATTCACGGCTTTGAAGTCGTCTTTGGTCACCGAAGTAGCCGCTCGCATCCCCTAGCTCGTTCCGTTGGCCCGAGTCCTGGCGGGATAGTCCTGCTTGGAGACCGTATTGTTTTGAGTTGCTGGAGTTGATTCCGGAGCCATCCATTGAGAGCCGGTTGATCGAAGGTTGCCGTTCCTTCGCTGGTGTCTCCCTTGCATCGTCTTGAGTGTCACTCCATGCCGAGCCATCTTCGCTGAATGAATACCGCTCACTGCGCTGCCTCGTCAATTTAGAAAACTCCTTCTGAGGCCGCTGAGATAGACGACCGTTTCCATACTGCTCTACCTGACGCTCATGTCTCAATTTGTGGCGCGCGTAGAGATCTTTTCTGACGAAAGTAAAGGAGCAGTCAGGGTAGTCACAGTAGTAGATCTCTTTAGGGGAGTCTGTATACGTGTCAGAACCGAGAGCCACCGTTCAGACGCCTCGACTTACGGTTAAGCTGATGTCTTTGAAGGTGCTCAGCCCGGGAGTATGTTCTGCCGCAGCCTTCGTGGGTGCATTGAAACTCCTTGCATGAAGCCTTGCGGCGTTTCTGGCGCGGGGGTGATGAAGCCATCGCGACTCGTGACCTGGCGTCCTGCCTCGGCTAGACGTGCTCTGACGGTGCAGTAGCTCCCCGAGGCCTATAGAGGGCTGCAAGTCGGCCTTTGGGCGTCCCTATCTCTCCAATGCAATAAGATAGTTTGTCGTTGTGAAACGACAAACTCAAATCTCGAAATTCGAGATTACGGGGCAGCGTGATCACGCTTCCTTGTAAGTCACCTGACCCACCAATCCATTCTCGGCTCACTTTTTTGCTGTAACCATGGCCATCCCCCGCGATTCCCCGCCTTCAGTGGTGTTGCCAAATGCGGGGGCTAGTCCGAAGGTCTAGGGTACGGTACGATGAGGAACCAGACCCTGAGGCTTTTTTCGGTGCTCGTTTATGGATGAATAAGAAAAAGGGCAGAGAGGCGTTGCATTGGTCCATGGTCTGGAACCTGAGACGATTGGTTCTCGAGATATCTGCAAGTTACAAACCGTTGGTGCTAAGATACCTACCTAGGTAGGTACTCGGTACTCGGAGTCGCTTCGGGCCCGATTCTTAACTGGGGCATCAAGCCGCTGGTGGCTAAGAATAAAATTGTTTTAAAAATGCAACAGAATAGACGGACAATGCCACCCAAAGCTTTCCTCACTTATTCTAGACGACATACATGTGTAATTTAATATCTTCTTCGCATACATTTTCCACCACTCAAGTTACCTTGCACGTTCATTAAAGCCGCCTTGTCTCCTACTTCGCTTCCATCCAATGCAATTTCGCAAAAGATGAAATCACCCCTGCAAACTTACGACAACCAAGCTTTGTCACAATCACGAAAATGCGACTCTGCCATGGCGTCCTCGATCGCACGTGGCCGAAGCCTTGCAAAGTCAATCAGCATTCCCAGTTGATCGGGTCTGTTTCATGTTAAGGATTTCGGACAATTAACCCTTTCGGACAGAATTGGCTGCTTGAGATGCAACGTGAGGCTTCAGCCATCGTACAACTTTTGACGCAGTCGAGAAAGGGCGAGTTTCTAGAATGATTCAGCTACTCTAATTCAAGTAAAGTCCGCCTCGATTACACAATGCTTAGAAACAATGGTCGGCAATCGCCGCTCTCATAAGGTAGGTAGCCAAGAGGAACAATGAACCCGCATGATATTAATGTTTTACCGTAATCACTTGCCGTTGTCGTTCCAGCAAAGATCAACAACCTCTCTCCACAAACAATGCGATGCTGTCCAGCACTAAAAAGGAAAGTGTCTGAGCGCCAGGGAATAGCCAAGAGAAACATTTTTGCAAATTTGAGGTCGCTGGGGATGATTTGCGCTCGCTTAAGTCTTAGTAAGGAGAAGGTGGAAAATCAAGTGGCAGGGTTGGGCACCAGGGCATTGACGATCCAATTCTGCAGGATGCAAAAAACAATTATTGACGTGTGTTGCTTGAGTCAGGATCGATCCACCATCTCTTCTTGACAGGTCATGTCAGATGATTCAAGCTTTTGAATGCCGATTTAACTCTGAATTTAGTTTAGAGCTGAAAAGTAGACTATCATACCAGTTGCGGGCGTAGAAAGCCCCCTACACCCCGCCTAGACTGTAAAAATCTGGAACTTGGTTGGAATGCATTCGTTTTAAGAATTCAACAAAAAAAAAGAAGAAGCTCAGGGCGTTTATGTTTATGTACACAGACAGCCAAGTCGCTTTCACCTTCAGAAATGAAACAAGGCCGCAGTGGAGAAAAGCCTCGGCCTGCCCAAAGAGGGATCAACAGCCGCCCTTGGTTCCCATATTTGACTACCAAGTTAGCTCTAGCCTAGTTCCGCGCCCACCAAAAGCTTGTCCCAAGATACAGTAAAAGAGCTAATGCCAGGGGCTTCTTATCCTTGCGTGCTATCATCCAGGGGGCGTGCTCCGGACCATGCCCTACCGAGGCATGGTTCACCCACCACGGCGATGATCCCGCGTATACTAGATCACCTAGCCTAGCCTCGCTGCCCAAGGGTACTACGTACTACTACCTCGACCTACTACATTATGTCGGTGGGTTTGGTGATTGCCAATCGCCCGCACAAGGGCCGGACCCAAGATGCTGGTTAACCGAAAGCTACCACTGCCCCGGTGCCCCCCCAAAACATGATATCCATATATCTATTCCGGCCCGGACCTACCGGATCTGGTTCCTCTCGTTTATCGTTCATTATTCTCCTTCTCTTCTCATTCCCTTATCACTCCATGACTCTTGTTTGAGCAAGTGCTATGTCTGTCCCAAATCGAGGCCCTGAGCTGCAGGCTGTCTGTTACACATTGGCTGTTGCAGCTGTTATAGCACTTGGCTTGAGGTGTTACGTTCGTCTGCGGATGGTCAAGAACTTTGGCTTTGACGATTGGTGCATGTGCAGTGCTCTTGTGAGTCCATCATATCTTGACACTTGTATTGTATCCTCGACTAACCAGCTCAGGTCACATTTCTCCTATTCGTTATATCTGCACTCATCGGTGTGCACTACGGAACAGGTCGCCACCGCGAAGATCTCGACGATGAAGACTATAAGCAAGCGAGGAAGTGGTGGTGGTGGTGCTACCTATGGTACTGCCTCACAATGATTGCTTCAAAGATCTCCATCGGTTACTTTCTCCTTCGCATTACCGTCCGAAAAACCGACATTTGGATCATCTACGGCGTCATGGTCATAACCGTCTGCACCGGCGTCGTCTTCTTCTTTGTCACCCTTTTCCAGTGCGCTCCTATTTCCTACTTCTGGAACCAGGACCAACCCGGACGATGCGTCAAAATCGAGGTCATCATCGCCCTTACATACCTATACAGCGTCTTCAGTGTCATCTCCGACTTTACATGTGCCATACTGCCAATGTTCTTGATATACAAGCTCAACATGGGCAAGAAGACAAAGCTTGCTCTCATTCCCATCATGGCCATGGCCTGCGTGTTGGTAACCTCTCCTCATTACAATACCCAGCAGCTCACACTATCTAGGGCGAGTTCAGCCGTGGTTGTTCGTTTCGCTTTCGTCAAGGACTTCAGCAACCCTGACTTCCTATGTAAGCCCACAACCCGGATCACTTCAAAAATCATCAAGCTTAGCTAACACATCGAAATAGGGGCAACAGTTGACATCGCCATCTGGTCAACCACAGAACAAGGCCTGGCTGTTATCGCCGGCTCTTTGGCGACTTTGCGGCCGTTACTTCGATTACTCGGCCACAAGCTTGGCATATCGACATCGGGACGGTCTGAATTGAAGGACACGGATCAGCCCCTGGCGTCAGGAGGTTTCAAACCTTCAAAGAATACCAACAGTAGCGTGAATAAGCATGGCAATCTTTTCAATCTCACCACATTCACAGGGGAGAACGATCTGGACGGCCACGGGCGAGACTGCGAGGCAGCTTATGCTGGGGAGGACCATTTCCACAGACCGTCGGCAGAGAAGAGCGTGTCTGCGTGGAGATTGTCGCGGAGGGAAGCGGACAATGAGAGTGAGGAGGAGTTGACGGGAATAGGAGAGCACAAGGGTGATACGACACGTATCGTTATAAAAACCACGTTCCAGGTACAGGAGGACAGGATTTGAAAATAACAAAAGGAACAGAAATAATAATGACGGCCTCGATACTTCTAGCGAATGCTAATTTGTGTTTGTAGCTTTGAAACAAAAGGGCATTGGAGTATATGAGGGATATCACAAGGTATTTGAATATCCAGTCGACCTCCATCTGTCTTAATATATGGTGAAAAGTCAGCCCCAAGATACTGTAAGTGACGTCACGTCCTGATTCGACTTACGAGGGGTGAAATATGCTCGAATCTTGTTTTCCAGACATGACAACCCACCCTATCCCTTCGCTTGCAGGTAAAGTTGCATACCACCACCAACGCTTGAACAGTTACACATGCCCCCGGAGTAAAACAAATGGCACGCAACAAGAACTTTTACATCGTTATGGTCTGATCTAGAAAACATGGAGCATAGGCGCGGCACATGGAGCCTGATTGAGTTAGGCAGAGACTTGGCCAAGACGCGCTTATCTGCACCATAATGATTTCAATAACCGCCCCCAATGAGTTTGATGACTTTGCATATTTGGCGGAGAATATCAAGATGTAAAGCTTGATTCTGCGCATTCTTGACGTATATGCCTCGTTATTTATCAGCGAATTATGCTTCTGAACGTAAGTATCCTAGTAATAGTTCCTACTTATTAATGGCTGCCTCGTTTAGGACTTAGAGTAAAATAGATAGATTAATAATACATATGTATTTCAATGTAATATACCTTATAAGTCGAGATCAAGGCAGCCTAGATAGCACAGCTGTTTTCTTCAACACAATAAGGCTTATCTTGCCACTTGCCAGGTAACACAATAAATAATATATATGCTATATTGAAATATATATCAGCTCAACGTGTCTCTTAAACGAGCACCTACTATTCCTGCCTGTAGCTGTAGCCTAGCTATGATATTAGGTCCTATTTAAATATGTATGATAGACATAGGAGACAAACTAAAAGGACATGAATATTACTAATTCCCAGGGACGACAGTTACAGTGGCTATTTAAGTTTATGGACATGCTCCTTTCTAACTCAATATATATCCTTATAGCTCAAGAGTCATCTATTACATAGAAACATTTCTTTCTACCTACCTACCCACTCTTGCGTCTCATACTTGGCATTCTACAGAGAGCGCGTCAGCCAGAGGTCTAAAATGACCAGATTCTTAGGAGCTCTGTGGCTATATTGTAACCATCTTAAGTCTAGTTGACTCTCAGACAGTGACGCTATCTCAAGATGTGTATAAGAAAAAGAAATTTTAGTTTTAAGCTACAGTAGTATGCTGCCCAAGCATAGGGAGAGAACTTCATATCTAGTCTCAGGTCCAAAGAGATGCTATACACGCCTTTTTATAATATATATCAAGCACTGGCTGTTACGCAAAATCATCAGCGTTTGAGAATTAAGTATCTTATATTCACCAAGACTATCAATAACAACACAGATCAAGTTTATCCCACAGGACGTAACACTAATTAGGACTTTTAATCTCTCGGTTAAGCAGCCAAGGGATTCAAAGAAACAAACCATTGAGAGACTTTATCGTACATTATCCGCTTAGTACGATTCAGGCATAATAGTAAAGACTCGCTGTTGGCAGCGTCGCTTCGGCCGAATCCACGAACTGAAGAACTTTCTTGAACGAGAAAACTAGCTGAGCCTCTGCAGGGTAACCATGATCTATACTACCATCTTCAAAAATACCATCTTGTCAACTTCGTTGCCGAACGGGGCTTCGACCAAACCACTGGCCAAGAACTCTGTTTTGGAATTTTAGACCTTCTCCCATATCTGTTGAAAGAAGCGTCTGGGAAAGAATCTCAGGCAAGTCTTGTTCGGGATTCTTAATTGCTCAGTGTCCAGTGAACCGACTCTCCAAGAGAAACTCTAACCAAAGTGAACCAGGAATTTGATATCAATCATATCACGGATACGACAACCCACGAAGATGGTAAGCCGGTGCACGTAAGCAAGCGCCGGGACTGGACCCCTGAGGAAGACAAGGTGATCAGATCTTACTTTACGTCGGGGAAAATACATGGGCAAACCGAGGCCGAACTGAACCAGACCCAGCACCAGTCAAGTCAAAGTCGATCAAGTTCGAGAAAGGATCAAATAATGACATTATCCAGAGAATTGAATACCTCGGCCTCGATCTCGATCACGGGTCCAACCTTGAATGGGAAAATCACTCCTCTTCGTCTTTCCAAGGTTCACAGAAACGTTGGACTCTAAGGAAGACGAGTTCCTCGAGGCTCTCCGGAATGGATACAACAAGAGCAGGTATCAGGCTTGGAAGAAAGAGTTTGGCCCTACCAGGACTCTGACAAGTCCAAAAAGTAGACTTGTTCGTCTGTCTCAAAATGCCCGTGGAAAGCTTTTTAGATGAACACTGCAAGAAGACATTACCTGCGCTCCTATCCTGTCCTGAGCAAAAGTTGGAAACTCGCCAAGAAGCTCGCCCTGGCGTGGGAAGAAGCATTCAGACATCCACGGACTGCGAGTGCCATCCAGCACAGGCTGTACCCTCTATCAGACGCGTCGGAAAGCATGAAGCGATGCAGCAGGTGGTCCCCATCGGAAGACGCTTGGTTGTTGACAGTGACGAAGGAGGAAGTGGAAGATAAGGACTGGTAATTAGTCTGTCTATATGGCATTTATGGATAAGCTTGGTATGGGGCGAACCGCAAATGCGCTTCGTAGCAGCCGAAGCCAAAGCCGACAACAGCGGCTCTTTGGACGAGGAGACAGAAGAGAGAATGCGATGTGATTCGTTACCGTGCCATGTTTTCGGCGGATATGTATTCGCCAGCTGAATACATGGCTCAGCGAGAGTCGAGCTCAAGCGGGACAAGCACCGTGAGATGAGACAGGTGTTTGCGAGATTGATTGGCTGGGATCGGGTCAGGTTTGTGATACCATTCTTCCCTGCTGATGTATGTGCAACTTCCGCACTTCCGTCCGTATATTCACCACAGCGGAATAGCTCTGTATGTTTGGCTTGAGGTCTAATTGGATCCCTCAGTCAATCGGAGCTTGCGAAAAGTTGGTGGATGGATGAAGCGTTTAGGATACTGGCTCTCTCTGACCTATGATAGCATCGCCACACCTTGTGGGCTGTAGATCTGTTCCAGCCCCAGACCGATTCGCAGAGCTTGGCTAGCTCCGTGTACCGGAGGCGAGATGGGGTACGGAGTAAGGGAGAATCATTTACTGCGATGTCGCCCCGCACACCAACCAAGCTGAGCTTGTTACTAATCAAAAGCTGCTCTTCTGGTGGTGTCGAACGTACGCGCGATTGGCTACTTAGCATGAACAGAGCCCCCGCCTTTTTTGCCGGACGACGTCGGAGCGTGGCTGTTACTGTCCTGACTCTAAAGTGACTGTGTGGTGCCTTTTTTTTAATTTTTTTATTGAGTCCTGCCCCAGGTTTGTGTCCGTCTTCGCTCCGATCCGGAGCCAAACCTTCCCTGGCTAGCCTCGCCCACCTCCCCTCGCCTCCTCGCCTGTTTTAATGTAGCTAGTAGCGCCAGCGCCAGCCAGCGCCTCCCCTCTTCCTCCAACAACTTTTTTTCTTTTTCACCATCCTTGATCCCGAAGCAAAGGCTGGCATCTTCGGGTTCTCTTTCTCTTCATTGAGCACTTGCGCTCACTCACGCAATTGAGATCTTTCCTCCCCCTCCGAATCTATCTACTCCTCCGCGATGCTCCGAAATCGCCTTACGAGAAAGGCTATCCGCGCCGTTGGCCAGGCGAGAGCCTGGGCAACATCGCCCACAGCCACTCTTGCGCAGTCAAAGCTGCCCGCGACGCAAAGAACAAAGGCCACTGCTACCACTTCTGCCGCGCCGTAAGTTTCTGGCTGTTTTTCTTGGTTCTTTGCACCCTCATAACTTCGTTCGTGGTGTCATGCTTCACCATCCAACAACTATCCGTCTTCCTGACTCGAAAGACGCCTCAGAGTGCCCCAACGCTCGTTCCACCAAGTCAATTGATGATTTATTGTCAATCTCATCTCAATTATGTTGCTGACCTGCTTTGCAGTCAGAGTCGTCCTGTGCCCAGCCCCGCCTTCAACTTGGAACCCGAATCTCAAAACCATGTTCAGCCTCTCGTCAACCGATCGAAACCCGACATGGATGAGTCGTTCATCGGAAAGACCGGCGGCGAGATCTTTCATGAGATGATGCTCAGACACGATGTGAAGCATATTTTCGGTTACCCTGGAGGCGCTATCCTTCCCGTCTTTGATGCCATCTACAACTCGAAACACTTCGATTTCATCTTGCCTCGACACGAACAAGGTGCCGGCCACATGGCACAAGGGTACGCACGTGCTTCCGGAAAACCTGGTGTTGTACTCGTTACATCGGGTCCGGGAGCGACCAATGTCATCACACCCATGCAGGATGCTCTCTCAGATGGCACTCCCATAGTGGTCTTCACTGGTCAGGTCGTAACAAGTGCGATCGGATCGGACGCGTTTCAAGAGTGCGATACTGTGGGCATTAGCAGAAGTGCATGCAAGTGGAATTGCATGGTTACAAGCATTGCTGAGCTCCCGCGTCGAATTAACGAGGCTTTCGAGATTGCTACCAGTGGTCGTCCTGGCCCTGTTCTCGTCGACCTTCCTAAGGATATTACAGCTGGAATTCTTCGAAAGGCTATACCAACACAAACTTGCCTACCCTCTTTTCCAAGCATCGCTTCTCAGGCTGCTAAACGATTAATGGAGAAGCAGCTTAATACCTCCCTTCGTCGTGCTGCTGATCTTATCAAAGTAGCTAAGCAGCCTATCATTTACGCTGGCCAAGGCATCATCCAGTCTGAGGGTGGAACTGAGCTTCTTCGCGAGCTAGCTGATAAGTGCTCTATTCCTGTTACAACAACACTCCAGGGCCTTGGTGCATTTGATGAGCGTGACGAGAAGTCACTACATATGCTGGGTATGCATGGTATGGCATACGCCAATATGTCTATGCAGCAGGCCGACCTTATTATTGCTCTTGGTGCTCGCTTTGACGACCGTGTTGTCCTGAATACTTCAAAATTTGCTCCTAATGCTAAAGCTGCTGCAGCTGAGAAGCGAGGCGGTATTATTCATTTTGATATTCTGCCCAAGAACATCAACAAGGTCATTCAAGCAACTGAGGCCATTGAAGGCGATGTTGCCACCAATCTCAAGATGCTTCTACCTATGCTCACACCTACAAGCATGGAGCAACGAAGCGAATGGTTCAACAAGATTTCCGAATGGAAGGCCAAGTGGCCTCTATCCAACTATGAGCACGCTGACTCTCCTGGGGGCAACGGTCTCATTAAACCCCAGTCCCTAATTGAGGAGCTGAGCGATCTCACCTCTAAAGCTGACAAGAAAACAATCATCTCGACTGGAGTGGGCCAGCATGTGAGTTTCCCATGAGCAATCAACACTATTACGAACACCAACTGACTTGAAGTAGCAAATGTGGGTTGCACAGCACTACTCGTGGAGAGAGCCTCGATCGTTTGTCACGAGCGGTGGACTAGGTACGTGATATCTTGGTAATTGAAGTTTGTAGCGACCCTAATTCTGACCCTGGGATTCAGGCACGATGGGCTTTGGGCTGCCAAGTGCGATTGGAATTGCAGTAGCGAGACCAGACGCCCTCGTAATCGATATTGACGGCGATGCGTCCTTCAACATGACCCTAACAGAGCTCTCCACCGCTGCTCAATTTAACATCGGCGTTAAGGTTATTATTCTAAACAACGAGGAGCAAGGCATGGTTACCCAATGGCAGAACTTGTTCTACGAGGACCGCTATGCACACACTCATCAGCGGAATCCGGACTTCATCAAGTTAGCCGACGCAATGGGTGTGCAGGCGAGGAAGGTCTCCAGGCCAGAAGACGTTCGGGCTAGCCTCGAGTGGCTCATCAACACAGACGGTCCAGCTGTTCTCGAGGTTATTACCGATAAGAAGGTGCCTGTCCTGCCCATGGTACCATCGGGTGCTGGCCTCCACGAGTTCTTGGTTTATGATCAAGGTAAGCTATAGATCCTAGGACTGTAACACGATGATATGGCCATTTGCTAACGGCGGTTGATTGCAGAAAAGGACAAGGCCCGGCGACAGCTAATGCGCGAGCGAACCAAGGGTCTTCACGGCGGTTCTTAGCCAGGAGTCCGTGAGGAAGGCAAGCTGCCAGGTGAAATTGTCAGAGGTCGAAAAAGCACATGGGTATCGTGACATTGCGTTGATTCTATAACTGGATAGGTGTATTGCGCCGGAACACTCATACCAACAAAAGCATACTGCCACCTTAAATAGTCTATTTGGTAATATTCGGCGTTATCAGTCTTCGTTCTACGCATTACCTTTATATTACGTGCAAATGTAAATACCAGTAGGTCTAGAAATGGGTGTCATAGTCCTATCGTCTTGGTCCATTTATACACTTCCTATTCGTTGTAACCACTGGAAGATCTTGCTATTAGGCCTTTAGCAGGCTCCGGCCAAGGCTTATTATATGCTAGTAAGAGGGATATATCTTTCCTCTTATAGTCTAGTAAAACTATAGCTTCCTATGTGTTATATTAAATAGGCAGAAACTTAAATATTGGTATATAGAATAAGTAGGAAAACAACAAAATTATCTATCTATTTACTCCTCCCTTCTGTTGGCTCCCAGTCATCAGCAGCACAAAATGCGTCAAGGTACGCCAGAGAGTAAATATCGGAGTGATCTATCGCACCTCTCAGATCTTTTCCCTGCACGACGAGGCCATAGCGACAGAACAAACCTGCCATCCTTGCAGTTTGAATATGTTCTAAATCAATTTTCGAGGCATCTGGGGCTTCGGTCCGAAATGTTTGCCAAAAGAGGTCCTTGAGCTCATGCCGATTATCATAGTAGTGCCAGCCGCTGGAATTCATGAAGCCAAGACTATTCTCAAACCCCCATAAGGAAAAGCCAAAGGGAAGAATTCTCGCCTCAGCCCAGTCAACGACCCCTGTAAGATTGCCAGTTTCAGGGCTTACCAGGAGATTCATCTCGCAAAGGTCTCCATGGCTAAGCACGAATGGAAGCGCTCCAGAGAAAAGGGACGGGAGTTTCCCAATGACCTTGTTCAAGTTGGGTAAGAACCGAGAGGGCAACGATCGAGCAAGAAGGTCCAGCTTAGAACGGAACTCTGCAAGGAGGGCAGCCACATCTTCTGGGCTTAGCTGTTGCGGGCAATTCCATGACTGAGCAAAGTATCTGCTTAGATTAGCAAGGCTTTACACGAAGTGCTCAACATTTACACATACTTTGCGAGGTCTTTTACGGTGTTACACTGACGTGACGCAGAGTCTGAGGGTTGCACTATAGAGGGGTTTCGCGCCATAATATAAGCAGTTCCAGGGAGGTTGTCCATCTCGTAAATATGAAGTGGTTGTGGTTGGCCAATTGTTCCGTGATACTGACAGGCGGCCACAAAGTCCGGATGTACTCTCCCAGCTAAGTTGATCATGTCCATATCCAAAATAGAGTCCTGTACTCGGAACTGAAATAGCTTAGACTTGCTTTTCCCGGCCGTCACTGTATAGCTAAATGTTCCTTGGATAGGTACAGGATCGAGCGGCTCACCAGCATGATGAAGAGCAAAGCCATCACATTGCTGCCTGGTTGTTGTTGTGCTTGATTCGAAGAACGATTTGATCACAGAGTCGAGACTGTATATTGCAGTCATTTTGATGGGGTTAAAGAGCGGTGTAAAATATTGAGGTGGTAAGATTGTGTTGGTTAGGTATACCAGTTTCACAAGCTTCCCTGCCACGTGACGTTTAGTTTTGCGGATAGACATAGCTGCGTTATTCCTATTGGGCTGCCCTTATTTCGACTTATAGAGTATATTACATTGAAATACATCCATAACAATGAACAACGAAAACATTGTTTACTTTTATGCATAGACACTGCTCTTAGGACATTGGTTCCCTTTGAAGATACGTTGGCACAACCTATTTCTGTCTCGTCTCGTTTAGCCAGTTCCTCAAGAAGGGAATGGTCGTTCATCAGGTCTAATAAAAGTGTATTCTTTTTTAAACAACTTGTCTAGTGCTCTTTAAGTATAGCGGTATTACACTATCTAGACTGGCATAGCGATACAGTTTCTAACTTTAGCAAAAAACACAATTTATCTACAATTTAAGCATTATATTTTAATGCTTATATAGTTATTAATATTAACT
>JAJJWO010000318.1:0-43412 GCA_021655895.1 Fusarium sp. NRRL 66739
ATTTTAATGCTTATTGTGACCTGATTAGCGCTCTGTATGTCACTACATTAAAAGACCTCTGGAAATCCACCAATATGATCTCAAGCAACTCAGGCTCACTTCTATCTCTTTAATATCGTTTCTATCATCCACTTCCAACTCCATCTTTATCAACCAAACACCCGCCGGTATGTTGGGATTTGTTCTATCTCCCCCTCTATCACCAAGCACTACTCTCAAACTTTCTCTGTTACCACTGAGCTCTTGCCTCACTACCTACGCTCCTGCCTTTTGACGCTCCTGCCTCTTGACGCGCCTGCCTCTTGACGCGCCTGCCTCTTGATGCGCCTGCCTCTTGACGCGTCTACCCGGCGACTTGCCTGCCCCTCGTGCTTGACCGAGCACTTAGCCTGTTACGTCGCCCGACCCCTCCTATCTCTTTAATCCCGTCACCATCACTAACATACCTGTTACCGTGTAGCCATTGAACGCCCATCTCTCCTCTGTTCCGCTCAAGCAAGACTTTGACTTAGCCACCTGGCAATCGCTCTCGCTTCAACACCACATTCTCTTACTTTGGAGGTAAAGATACCGAAGCCCCATCTATTTGGCAATACCTGACACTGCCATCGAACCCAGGCGTATACATCACCTCCTCCAACCTTCCACACGATATATCTTGAAGTTCTGCTCGATCGAAGATAGCCAGTTCAAGCAACATGGATCAACTTGAACTTGCACATCCTGTCGAGGAACTCGAAGACTTTGACAACGATGATTTAGCCATGGATATGGATTATGATGACGACCCTGACTTTGAAGAGGGCGTCCTGGACTTTGAAGAGGACGATGGCACCAGCACCGAAAAGTCCAGCACCGGTGGCACCAGCACCAAAGGGTCCAGTACGGACAGGCCGAAGCCCATGCGCATGTGGAGCATCAATCTCAAACGTTCAAAAAAGAGATGGCGGAGTTTCAAAGGCGAAATCACGCGACGTACGGATAAGCCAGAGGAATTACTATTCCTTCCCGACGCGATTGCAGTGCAAGATCCCTGTAAAAAGATGGTATATTCGTCCTTACCCGGCTACAACTTTTGGTTCTCTTCTACTGGAGACTTCCCTGAAGAAGAACCCAGTGAATCTGCCGCGACTGACGCCGACACGGACGGGCCGCAATTACATCACGTATGCTTCTATGTTCGAAAGTCCATCCCAACGACGGAATGGCGCGTACGCATGCCCGAGGACGAACGAAACAGAGGCCTGGTTGCGACTCTCCTCCTAAGGTGGACACCTGGCGGTGAACCAACCCCCATCCACAACGTGTACAACAATCTGGACAGGCTCGACGTCAACAAATTGCTAGACCACTTGGTCAGCCACCAAGTTGAGTTCAGCAAGTCTGCCATTCTACTTAGAGACTTCAACTATCACCATCACACCTGGAGTGGTCACGGCAAGGGTAAAACTACCCATGATGGCGATCTGTTTGCTGAAGGCGTCGAAGCGTTGGGTTTCGAGCTCAAGACCGTGCCTGGTACGGTCACCTATTCCAACTCCAGCGACGAGACTGTCAGGAGCTCAACCATCGACCTGACGTTTGTGTGGGGACACCTCAAATCGTTGGTGCAGCACTGTATGGTATTGCAGGTCCCAGGTTTCGAGAGCGATCATCGTGTTATCGAGACACTGATACGAAAGGATATTCAACGGGAATCAAGGAAACTGCCTTGTTGGGACAAGACCAACATGGCGCGGTTTATCAAGGTCCTTGAGCCACTCCTACCTCCCCGGGAAGACCCTCTCGACACCCACAAGCAGATTGACGAGTACTTGGCTAAGATCGTCAAAGCCCTAGGAGAAACAACCCAACGGTGTGTTCCCATGAGAGATCCTTACAGCCAACGCGCTTGGCGTAAGCAACTCCAAGAAAAGTTGCAAAGAAAGAAGGCTGCAGCAGAGGAGCTTGCGAGGAAGTCTACCAGGACAGTCTTGGACCAAGAGAAGCTTGACCACCTCAATCGAATCATCAAAAGATGGGAGCGTGATAAGTGGCGAGAGTTTACCGAGGACAGGTCCAAGACTACGCGGGGGGCATTCGGTCTAGCAGACATGGGAAGGAAGTTTTCCCAACCTCAAGAGTCTTGTCAGTTGCCACCACTGAAAGGCGAAACCGGATACGTTCACGACAACCTTAGCAAGGTTGAAGTTTTCAAGAAGGTTATCTTCCGCAAGAACGACAGTCCCACATCCCATCCGGTACCAGCCCAACCCAGGCCTAGCATCTCCCAGACCTTGACGGAGGAGGAATTGATTCGGGAGATTAAACATCTGCCCAAGAGGAAGGCGACTGGTCCAGATGGAATCCCCCACGAAGCCATTCAGCTTGGAGGTGCACCGCTTCGGTTTCATCTGCTCCGACTGTTCCAGGCTTGCCTCAGGATGAGTTACCATGCATCTAGTTTCAAGGATTCAATCCTGGTCATGGTCAAAAAGACTGGCAAGTCGGCCGAGGATCCCAAGAGCTGGCGACCCATTGCGTTGTTGTCAAGTATCGGCAAGCTCCTGGAGAGGATAATGGCGGGCAAGATGCTGGAAGCGCTCAAGAAAAACATCCATCTCGTACCTCCAACTCAATTTGGTGGCAGGTTCTCAACATCGTCTACCACACCTGGTCCCACGGCCCCGAGCTGGTTGTCACCATCTTGTCGCTTGATATCAGTGGCGCCTTTGACAACGTCGAAAGGGAAAAGCTGCTTCAGGACTTGGCTGACAAGGGGTTTCCATCTTGGGTCATCGACTTCATCCGATCCTTTCTGTCCAATCGCACTGCCAGCTTCCGCCTGCCTGGCATCGTTTCCGAGACCTTTGGCCTCAATATTGGCATTCCTCAGGGCTCGCCACTCTCTTCCATTCTGTTTCTGCTCTTTGCAGCCCCGCTTCTGGAGAGAGCTAAGATTGGGAAGCGCATTTTCCGTGTCAATGGATCCCCAGAAATCGCGCGCCTTTACACTTTCGCTTTTGTTGACGACACCTACTTTATTGCCATGTCCAAGAGCTACGAGATCAACTGCAAGGCTCTGGAGATTCTTCACAATTGCCTCTTGCCCACAGCTGCCAGTCGGGATATCCTTTTCCCAAACATCATACCCAACATCCCCGGTTTCACAGAGGATCCCCAGCTTAGTCTTAAAATCCTCGGGGTGCAGGTCGATCAACAGTTGAAGTGGCAAGCGCACCTCAACAACATCATGACCAAGGTCAAGAAAAGAATGGGTATGCTGCGACGGGTCTCCGGTAGCACCTGGGGACCCAGCCTGCACAGAATGCGCCAGTTCTACCTGACCAAAATTCGGCCTGTACTTACATATGCTTGTGGAGCATGGTTTATGAGCTATCCTGGCAATAATAAACTCGGTCGCCGTCTTACCGCCAAGCAGCTTGAAAAACTTGATTCGTTGCAGTACGTTTGTCTGCGCCAGATAGCTGGTGCCTTCGGCAGGACCGCTGGCATAGTGCTCGAGAAGGAGCTGCACATCGAGAACATTCATATCTTTCTGGGTTTCCAGGCCCTTTTGCAGCGAGCCAAGAGTCTCCTTGCCCCGGATTTGAGATGGAGAGAACTCAGCCCCTACGCTAAACCCAAAGCCGGCCGTCCCAGCAACCCATGCCATGTTTTGGACCAACGCGCTGGTGAGCTCATCATGGTGGCACGTTTCCAGCTAGAGGATCTCAGAATCATGTGCCGGGAAGATGCCATAGTAGCCAAAGCACTTTGGAGTGATGCCAAGAAGCGCAGCAGGTTTCTGAGCAAGCTGACCAAGGATTGGGTGACCATGAAGTGCCAAGCGCTATGGGAATCCTACGTCAACAACCGGAAGGAAACAAGTCGCTCCAGCAAGTTGCCGGCCGCGCTGGATGGAGACTGGGGCAAGCAGAGTCTTCAATACTATTCAGACATGACTCGGGCCCAAGGCACAATGCTTCTACACTGCAGGACCGAGTTCATAGGTCTCAAGCACCACCTCCGCAGGATCAAGGTCGCCAGTGCTACATCGCCATTATGCGCCTGCGGAAAAGCTACAGAAACCCCCTTCCACTTGACCGTCCAGTGCACTAGGCTGCGCGTTGCACGGGAGATGCTGGAGCGCCGAGCCAGCCATACCAACTACGAAAAGCTCCTTACAAAGGATTCAAAAGTCTTTGCTGAGTGGGCTCTCATGTATTTTGACATCGAGCAGTTTGATAGCGTCAGAGAGCGTTCATCTACGTTCCCTGCTATCCCAGACCTCATCTCGCCGCGTCTGGCAACGGTGGCGGAGAATGTCCCCCACGGAACAACGGTAGTCTCCTCTGACAACACAACCACTCGGCGTTTTAACGCTACCCCATTATCCTCCCCTGGAGGGAGAACAACACAAGTCTCGCAGCAGACTCAGCCCCCCGTCGCCCGCAGAAGAAACCCTGAGCGGACTTGTCGGGCACGGTCCTCTTGAAGAGGTAGTCCCTATTTGCCACGAGAAGAAATGACCGGCGCATTTCTGAGGCACACTCCCCACGACCCCTTGGTGCGAGCAGGCCCTTCCGGTGAGGCGCCTAGTCACCCTTGTCTACTAGACAGAATGCCAGGTGCATTTCTCAGACAAACACTCTACGATCCCTTGATGCGATCAAGACCCTCTAGATGAGGCCGTCAACTCTTCCTGCCAGAGGATATGCCAGGTGCATATCCTTAGGTACTCTCTCCACGAGCTCGTACGAAAAGGCCCTCTTGAAGAGGCACCCTGTCACCCACTTTCCATCAGAAATGCCAGGCGCATTTGTCAGGAAAACACAGCTATCCCCTGGTGTGATAGCTGTCCAAACCTTTCCATTCGACATGGATTGGTTGCATTGTGTTCAAAGTAATTGTGTGTGTGTGTCATGGTAAGTTCCCTTGGGCCTCGTCCACTCAACATCGACTCATACTGACATTTTTGCGAAGAACCTTGTGTTTTTTGACTCTTTACTCCTCAACCTTTATCCTGCATTCCACCGAACCTTCCAACGGTAAGTGCCCTGCCCTCGACATGCGCCAAGCAAGTCGCTCATTATGAAAGACAGGCTGACTCATCCTGTAAGGCTCCCTTCTCTTGCTGGATGGAAAACCGCCTCGAGGGCTCTAACGTAACTCATTTAGCTGGGAATTCCGGCACGCAATTTCTCCCACATCTCCAGCAATTCTTCCATCCACAGCGTATTGTAAGTGGTTCCTTTTAAGTATAGTATTCACCGCTGACATTGACACAGCTCCTTCAACTCCTTGACCAGCCTCTTTTCCTCCTCCACCAGAGCTGTCTTGTAAGTGACTCGTCGGCTAGCTGCTGCAGGTTACTGATGTCTCCAAGCTTGTCAAGCATCTTCTTCAGTGCCTTTCTCTGCCTCCGGGCAAATGACCGAGCGTTTTTGCGTCTCGCAGGATCCTCGTTCCCCTCGGGGTCTTTCAGGTCCTCCAAGCCGTTAGAGGCACAGAGGAAGGCATCGCAACCGAAGAGCGCCAGCGGTGAGTCTACCGAAGCCCGTGTGTTACTTGCCAACTGACGATATAACTACCTAGTGATAATAACCTCATCATATAGATCGTTATATTGTTGACATTGGAACTCGAGGGAATCTTTGTACTTATATAGGCGTGTAAAGCTGTTATGGTCGCAGAGGTTGCTCTTAGCCTTGGGGAATTTGGCGAGTACTTTATAATCCACATGGAATTCGGTAAGTTGGCATTATGAACTTTATAGTGTTGATCCCCTTCTAATAAGCTGTTAGGTCTTGTAATCGTGGGCACCGGGATGATCGGCCGGAGGGTGGTCGATGACAGTACGGACTGGGAGTGAGTTGCGCTTCACCTTTTTGAGGCGAATAAGAGATACTAATACATTTAGAAGCGGCCATCTTGTAATTGAGAGATTGATGTTGTTAGGGTGGATTTCATGGTTGGAAAGCAGGTAAGGCGATGAATCCCTTCTATGATAACCCAACTGACCTTTCTTATAGGATATATATAGTTACGGATATAAAGTTATCTGATGCATAGGAAAGGCCGGCCTTTCTTATGATAAAGTTAACATTGGCAACTGTGTGAGCATTGGGATATAATGCTTAAATTGTGGATAAATTGTGTTCTTTGCCAAAGTCAGAAACTGCGTCGCTGCGCCAGTCTAGATAGCTTAATATGATACCCCTCGATAGTACTCTGTGTCCCCAGCTTCCGGTGATGTAGTGTCTTGCATTGGCCAATTCATGGCAGCAGATGGTGGCGGTTGCAAGGTTTGTGCATGAAACCTTCTAGTGAGGGGCCAACTGCTTGGTGACTCATACTGTACCTTGAAAGTTTGTACATATATAAAAGGCCTCTATTCCCCCCTCAGCCTTAACTTGACACGCTCACCTCCACCTTGCACCAAACAACAAAGGTCGTGATATCCGTCATTGACTTCTCGCCCTTTGTTTGCATCTCGGTCACCCACCATGTCTCTCAAAACAGGCCCCGTCTTTCACAGGGCCAGTCTTGTCGGTTTGCCCTGGGAGCTACGTGAGCAAATCTACCACTACTACTTCAAAGTCGATGGCGGTTACATCTACGACGGGGACTTGGAGAAGCTTGTCATGGCCAATGGCCAACGCATCAACCTGTCTCTTATGTACATCTGCCGTTCGGTTGCAAATGATACCAAACATCTTCCCTTCAACCTCAATGTCATCACCGTTTCGACGGTGCACCGGACAGACTGGAGGAAACAGGCCGGTGGACTTGGCCAAGTACTGGCTTTACACAGCCAAATTCAATGGGACATGATCGCCAAGCTTTGGCGATGTGTTACTCCTGATATGTATTCGCAGCTTGGTATCGACTTTCCGCAATACATGCCAATGATCAAGAAACGGATTGATGGGATACAAAGGCTTTTTGAGCGATGTCCTGAATTGGAATCGAAATTTCCATTTTTTAAGGATACACTACGACTCCAAGATGGTGCGCGAGCTTGGCTGGTGCCGCGGGAGCCATCTATGAGCTTCAACTGGCAAGACGACTCAATTCCCTTGAAACGCGCAGCTGCCTATATCTTGAGAAGGATTTCTGCGAGGAATCCAGCCGCATTCACGGAAGCCATAGATGAAGTTCTTCCCGGCTGGCTTGATTCGCACTCGCCTAATGAAATCTTCGACCTCACCTTCGACCCATGGGAAATCCCTTCTCTGCCTGAAATTATGGAAAAGGCAGACCAATTACAAATTCGGCAAAAGGTTTGGGACAGGTCACATGAGTGGTACTGCAGGAGACAGGACGACCCAAACTACAAAGGCCCAAAGTATGGGTATCGAGACAAACTTATTTACTCGGCTGCGGCTATCTCGATACGATTCCTTAGCCAGCTGTCTCGACGCCAGCGCCTCTGCATTCGGAAACTTGTTGTCAACGAGGACCGGCTTGCAGTCGCCGCCAGCGAGGGCCACGCTGTTGGCTTAATCCCGTTCTGCAGAGAAAATCCAAGCCTCCATATTGAGCAACGCGCCAACCTATGGAGAACTGTTGGCCAGGGCTATCATATGGATCATCCCTGGGCCATGCCCTACTACATCGAACACATTCATGTTGATTCCGAGGACTATCCAGGTCCCTATCAGATCCAACCTAGTCACCTCGGGTGCCACCTTTTTAGCTGGATTATGCATGTCCTGGAGCTTATAAAAGAGGGCATGCCTCCTGCTTCTTACTCCTTTGTCTTGGACGGGGAGCCAGATCTAAACCTTTCCTCTGAGCTTTTCGACAAAGTATTCAATGATGCACTTGTATGGCTGCTTACGATATTCACTGACTGTGTGAGTCTGGGACTTTTCACAGATCCTAGCCACCCCGATTTCCCATTCATGACAAGAACTGATGAGGATGGGATCAAACCATTGCGCGACAGAACCTCTATTATTCGGAGCAACTTCAACACCGGTCTAAGTCGCACATATGAGGAGATCGCTAAGATTGCGCGCCGTTTATCTCCTTCACCAGATTGTTGGTCGCGGTTAATAGGAGGACGACGATCACGTGGATACTTTGATGTTTTGACCCCTAACCTGAATCTGATGGACCTCAGACTCGAGGCATTTGAGCTCAAGAAGATATCTGATGGTAGTAGCTCAGAGCTGCTGTCTGAATCTGAGTGAGTGATATGCTCGAGACCAACGAGTCAACTGCTGCCCATGCATCAGTCATACTTTCCAAAGTCCAGACGTGGTCAAACGTATGGCCTCTCCTTGTGATTTAGGAACTTTCGTGGAAAAGAGGAGGGAAATATGGTGGCCTTGTGAGCACAAGCCTCGATAGAGTGGTAGTCGACGAATGCACGAATACAAGGATTTATCTGTTTATCTGGCTTTGCTTGTCATTCAAAATGGAGAAAAGGGTTGTTGGCTATTTGTCTACATGCTTTGGATTCTATGTCTGACTCAAAGCTGTGGTAATGAACTAATGATAGGGATATTTTGACCGGTTGGGTGGTTTGTTTTCGAGACCTTGTTTTTACACAACCTGAATGTCTTTCAACTGAAACAATTTTAACTTTTCTCCTAGAGTCTGGATTTCTTCTCAGATATAAACTCTGCCAACGAGCGCGTGGGATTTTGATACCTCTTGATTTTGAGAAACCGACTCTACGCTGGCCCAATTCGGCTATAACATACTCACGAGAGACATGGAGACACAATGGGTTTTGCATCACTCAGTGGCTTCTAATTGTCTTATGCGCCCGCAGATCAATTATCTAGCTAAAAGCTCTAGTATACATACACAAACTCGTCATTCTTGGTGTCGGTGAGATCCTTGAATGCATTCTGTCCCAGCTGACCGTCATTCTGATCGTCTTGCTGGCCGGCTACATATCGATGCTCCATACTGAGATCACGAATCTTGGCCGGCTTGCCATTCTTGACTCGCTTGCGCTCTTGAAGCTTGTTCAAGAAGATGAGATTGACCAGCTGCAGGATGATGACACCGATGAGAGCTCCAGTGATGCCCATTGTCTTGGTAAGGCCCGGCTTGTAGTAGGGCGCGTCCTTGGAGCTGAAGAGGAGCGGCCCGAGGATGTTTCCGGCAGACACGCCGATGTTGTACAGAGACATGATGACCGACTTCTTGGTGGTGCCAGCAATGTTGGAGATCATCCACGACACAATGAGGGGGTTGCCGCCGAAGAGGAACGCAAGCATATAGTAGGCGGCGAGGAGAGGCGCAACGTTGTCACGTCCCAGCTGGTGGAGCATGACGGCGCCAGCGAGGACAGGAAGCATGACGGCGATCAAGAAGGCAGACTTGATGCGGTAGCGATGGGCAAGGTACGAAGCAGGGAAGATGACGAGGAGCTGCACAGCGCCAAAGGGGATGTTGAGCAGCGATGTCACGCCCTTGTCGAAACCAAAGCCGCCGATGATGATGGGACCAAAGGTGTTGACCACCGCGGCCGTCACGTTGAGACACAGGGCCATGCCGATAAAGAGCCACGTCTTGGGCTCGATGAGGGCCTCGAATGCCTGAGACCACTTGAAGTTGCGGCTTCCAGTACCAGTTTGGTTGGCGCGCAGTCGTTCAATCGTCTGCAACTTCTCGTGCTCCGTCAGGAACCGAGCTGTAGGGATATCATTGTCGATAACCAAGTAGACGACGGGAGCTGTAAGCACCGTCATGAGTCCAACGAAGATGAAGAGGATTCGCCAAGATGCAAGCGAGCCGTTGATCTGACCAAGACCATAGGACAAGGCGGCAGCAAACATGGTGGCAATACCATTGGTGCCGTACCAGCAAGCGACTCGCATAGGCTGCTCGGCACGGCGGTACCACTGCGAGGTCATGACGGAGAAGAGAGGGAGACAGGCGGCCTCGAAAAGACCCAGCAGGAAACGCGTGGCGAGAAGACCAGGATAGCTGGTGCAAGCTGCCATGCAAGCTTGGGCGGTGCCCCAGCCAAAGACAAGGCCGGCCATGAAGATTCGGTTGGGGATCTTGACCATGAGCCACGACGAGAAGGGGAGCCAGACGAGCTGGGCGATGGCGGACATGGAGCTGACCATGGAGTATTCGTTGCCGCTCAGGTTGGTGTCCTCGCGAAGGCCCCAGACGGCGCCATAGCCCAGAACGGACTTGTCGAGAATCTGGAGGAAGTATACCCAGACGAGGATGGAGAGGATGTGCTTGTCGGTCTTGCGGCGGAGTCGTTTGTTCTGAAAGACGCGAGTTGGTCAGCCGCGTCCGAGGCGGTTAGAGAGTCTGTCAGAGCGCGTCTACTTACGTCTTCCTCTGTCACTTCAATGTGCTGGCCGGCAATCATCTGGGCGGCGCGATCGACGTCCGAGCCGCCAGCTTCAGCATCCGACTTCATGATCTGGGACTCAGCGTCTTCAGCGTGTTGCTGAGTAGCAGCGTCCTCGGCCTTTGAGATGTGAGACATGGTGACGAAGCAAGGAGAGTGATGCGGACGAGGGGAGAAGGAGAGGTGTGACCCGAGTCTCTGACGTGTAGAAGCAAAAGGCCCTTTTTATTCACTCTGCCGCGTTCGTGTAGGAGCCCAGGGGAGCAAGTTTTGGGTCCCCTGCTTAGAGCTGGAAGGACTGAGCTGGGCTGGACCCCCACGCGATACAGTGTAGGGGACTATGGTCTAGTCCTGTGTCTGGGGAAAGCCTGGACAACGTTGTGGAATCTGGGGGATGGCTGGAGGAAGAGCCATTGAGTTGCGGGGTAACAAGGATGGATGAGAAAAGGGGGCGGTGAGGGTGACATTTGAACTAACTGGCAATGATTTAGTGCTCCGGCCATGGCTGTCCGGGGTATTCGTGTGGCCTAGTCCTGATTTCGGGGATACGAGTCATGCGTCTGGCTCGATCTGACGCAAAGACTTTCTCTTTCTGAAGTAAAAGCAAAAAAACTCTGAGAGCATTAAGTCTGCTCTAACTATCTTTGTACAAGTTGAGTTGCGCTGGAGGTGGGTCTCTGGGTTTGCCTTTTACCAAATGCCAGCTTTGACCGGGCTATCAACGTCATCAATATTCGGTAAATGAACTCTTTGACGGTTCCTAGGGGACGTGGGGGTCACCTGGCCGGGAATACGGACTGTATGGTGCTCCAAGACTTGGCGAGATGTGTATGTTACGAGGAGATTTTACGTGGGGGTTGTGAGCGGGCCATTGTTTTGGTTAGGAGATGAGGCACCAGCCTTCTCCTCCTGAGTCTCTCCGACTATGCTGCATGCTTCAACCATATCGAGGCATTGAGAATTGTTGGATGAGGTACAATGCAGGTTACGGCTACACAGATCCCAAGTTGGAGAAAGGCGGAGGCCCGAGGACAATTGGAGTGAGAATCCACTCGTCCACATAATGGATATTCCTCTCAGGGACTCGGTCTTCTGATGATCTTTTGCGGACCAGGCCTTAGAAGCATTGGCATCGCGTGGGGGTCACCTTGTATCCGAAGCTACAGTACGTTGCCCGCCGCTGCCCGCTCCTTCGGTTCACGTCAATCTTTCCCTACTATATTATTCCCTTCCTCTAATCACCCATACCTCTTCTGTGTACTCAAGCTTGGCCGTCCCCATCACTCTTTGGTCCGACTTTGTATCCCATCTTGGCATCGTCTCGTCTCATCAAGACCATCACACATCACCATGACCCTAGGAGCCTCTTCCAACGGCGCCTCGTCGCGTGAGCACTCGCGCCCTCTCATCTCTGGCCTCTACGTCCCCACCGTGGCTTTCTTCTCGTCTGATGACTCTGTCGATGTGGAGACCACAAGGCTACACGCCGAACGCCTGGCCAAGGCAGGCATCTCTGGTCTAGTTACTCATGGCTCCAACGGAGAGGCGGTTCACCTCGACCACCAAGAGAGACAGCTGATCAACCGCACCACTCGCGATGCGCTAGACGCTGCTGGCAAGAACAGCCTCCCGCTCATTGTTGGCTGCGGTGCGCAATCAACACGAGAAACCATCCAGCTCTGTCGTGAAGCCGCCGAGTCTGGCGGTGACTATGCTCTAGTCTTGCCGCCGGCGTACTACGGAGGTCTTCTCACCACCGACCTCATCATCCAGCACTTCAACGTTGTCGCTGATCGAAGCCCCATTCCCATCCTCATCTACAACTTCCCCGGCGCCTGCAGCGGCCTTGACCTATCATCCGACACCATCATAACCCTAGCACAGCATCCCAACATTGTTGGAGTCAAGCTGACCTGTGGAAACACGGGAAAGCTGGCACGCGTTGCCGCTGCTACAGCTCCCAAAAAGGGCCAAGACAGCAGCCAGTCTTTCAAGACGTTTGGCGGCAGCGTCGACTTTACGCTACAGACTCTTATTGTCGGTGGCGAGGGCACTATTGGAGGAACAGGGAACATTGCGCCCCGGGCGTGCGCTAAGCTGTTTGAGCTGTGGGAGCAGGGCAGGCTGAAGGAGGCCCAGGAGCTGCAGGCTGTTGTGGCGAGGGGTGACTGGGTGGCTATTCAGGGGGGATTTGTCTCTGTCAAGGCTGGTCTGCAAGAGTACTATGGGTATGGTGGATTGCCCAGACAGCCATGTGCGCTGCTTGAGGGCGAGGCGGCGACGAAGCAATTGGACGGGTTTTCAGAGCTTGTCAAGTTGGAGCAGAGCTTAGAAGGCTAGATTGTCAATAACTACATATCTTTTAAGCTGTCTTTCGTCTGTGGTAGAAGCGATGAATGGGCTGATGGGTATCTATTCCAGACAACATGAGCTTCCTGTGATAGCAATCAATCGAGCTACTCCCCAGAATAGGGCTGCATGGTAAATTAACCTTTCGGTTTAACCTTAGATCAATGCTTTCGTTTGACTGATCTGACTTCTCGCCCGCGATGTGACCCCCACGTCGTAACGGTTCGCCGCTGTCTCACTGTAGACTACTGTCCTGTCCTCAGACGAGCTGAGAAGTCTTTGGAGCCCCCCCACGTTTCTCACTCCAAGAGATGCCCCCGTGTTTATTACCCGACATGTCATGCACGTCAGCCACACGACAGAAGCAATTCAATGCCAGCCAAGCACGAGTCGTACAACAAGCACATTAGTCTAGCCTACATAGTTACATCTTCCCCACATCTAACCCCGCAAACGGGTTTCATCTCCCGTAGAAGACATGCCTTGGCTGGGGCGTGGGGGTCACCGCTCAATAGCGCCGACATCGCCGAATCCGCTGACTTGAGGTGTTGTTGTTCTCCATCTCATCATGGTCTCGGAGTCGACTTCCGGGTCTGGGCATTAAAACTCCGCACTTGACACGGACCTCTCCGGCGAATTGTCACTCCCAAATACCACCACCACCATCACCACCAATATTCTGCCCTGTCCGAGTTGTCTGCAGCCATGTCTTCTTTTTTGGATAACCTCTTTTCCCTCAAGGGCCGCAAGGCTGTTGTTACTGGCGGGACAAGGGGCATTGGCCAGACCATGGCCGTGTCTCTTGCAGAAGCTGGTGCCGACGTTATCCTCATTCAGGTATGTCAACTAACTACCAATTACTGCTGCCAGTCACTAACATGTACCAGAGAGATGAATCAAACCTTGAAACAAAGGGACTTATCGAGAAGCTCGGCCGCCAGGTCTCTGTCTACACGGCGGACCTGGGCAACCAAGAACATGTAGAGAGCCTGAGCAAGCGTATTCTGGATGATGGCCACGATGTCAGCATCTTGGTCACCTGCGCCGGCATCCAACGTCGACATCCAGCGCATCAATTCCCCATGAGCGACTGGGACGAAGTCCTCCAGGTCAACCTCCGCTCAGTGTGGACTTTGTGCCGAGACTTTGGCGCCTACATGTTGACGCGAACGCCCGACAGCGCAAATGGCCATCGCGGAAGCATCATCAATGTGGCATCGCTCGTCAGCTTCCAGGGAGGGCTAACGGTTCCTGCATATGCGGCTGCCAAGGGCGGCATTGCACAGCTCACCAAGGCGTTGAGCAATGAGTGGGCTAGTCAGGGTGTTAATGTGAACGCCATAGCTCCTGGCTACGTGGCTACGGATATGAACGAGGCCTTGATTAACAACCCGGAGAGGGCGGCGAGTATCTTGTCGAGAATTCCGGCTGGCAGATGGGGGAATCCAGATGATTTCAAGGGTGTTACTATTTTTCTCGCTGGACGGGGAAGTTTGTATGTATCTGGCGAATTAGTTACTGTTGATGGTGGATGGATGGGCAGGTAAACTCATGTCATCTCCACGTCTCCTCCGCATTTATCCCCCTCATTTCCGTCTTTCTGGAGCCGAAGGATCACGAGTTGGCCTGTGCATGCCAGCTCAATCGTGGGGGTCGCTTGTTCTTCTCCAGAAAAGTGTTCATCAGAATCACAGTGCTCCATTTTTCTCATGCGTGTATAGGGTAGCTGCGGCTTCAATTTGCAACGGGCCTCAACACGTTCAGCAGTCTACCTAACTCAGTCTTTGGGAACTTTCCAGCCGAGGTCTATGCCCTCGTAAACACACTTAGCTGCCTATCGTACGCGAATAAAAGGAATCATGACATCGCCAGCAAGTGGAAGAGTGAAGCATTGGCGATGGATTGGTCATTGTATCACAAAGTCGCTGACTTTACGTCTGCCGTGGCCGATGCTGTAAATCACATCTACGCCAGGCGGCTTTTGATGCTTTAGATCTGACTAGTTTGAGAGTGGATTAGTGAAGTGAGATTTCGTATGAGCAGCACATGCATGGGCCCATCGAGCGCTCTTTTGCCATTGATCTCGAAGGTGATGTCTTCCAATGAGCCGCCTCGGCAGAGGCATTAGTAGGCTGCGCAAACGGGGCTGAATTCTGGAAAGGGTATTTTACCGCCAGTTTGTTTATCTCGTGACTCGTGGTCCCCGAAGTTCGGACTCTAGACTACAGTCTACTATGTACTGCATCAGTTCCCCAAAGCCCCAAAAATGGATCCTTGCCCAGTTACCCCAGGACATGCTGAAGGTATTTTTGGAGAAGGATAGCGTGGGGGGCACAAGGAACCTGTTGTCTGACGTGGGGGTCCTTGCCAAGATTTGCGGAGGAGCATCGGTTTGCTGGCCGACGACTATCAGCGGGGAAAGCTAGTCTAATTGCTAGTCGTTAAAAAGGTCGGGGTAAGGGAATTATTTTTCTATCACGCATAATTCACTTCTTTCCCCTCTCGCCATCTTCCTCCTCCACAAATCCATCTCAACCACATCCACAGCCATGGCCAAGATTGCATCAATTAAATACTACCGAGTCAAGCCTCGGTGGTTGATGGTCAAGGTCGTTGACGAGAATGGCGAGTATGGATGGGGTGAGGCTACCCTCGAGGGCCACGATCTTGCTGTCGAGGGCTGTCTCGATGAGATGATTCCTCGAATCGTTGGCGAGGAAGCAAAGTATGTGACCGTTTCCCTGCGTGGCCCAAGTACCGCTGCTGACGCTCATCCAGTGATATTGAAAACATCTGGCAAACCTTCTGGAGACATGGCTTTTACCGTGGAGGACCTGTCTTTATGTCTGCCATGTCAGGAATTGATATTGCGCTATGGGATCTCAAGGGTAACTTGGCAAACTCACTCCATCCCCAATGCCCAGGGTTTGCTAACGTCTAAACAGGCCGCAACCTCAAGGTCCCGATTTATGAGCTCCTCGGTGGCAAGGTCCGCAACAAGGTCCAAGTGTACTGCTGGATCGGAGGTGATCGCCCTGCAGATGTCGAGGCTGCCGCGTAAGTCACAGACTCTGTTCTGGAAACCTTCACCAGCTAACAATACCCAGTAAGAAGCGATTGGAGCAGGGTCTCACCTGCGTCAAGATGAACGCCACAGAAGACCTGGGCTGGATTGACTCACCTTCAGCTCTTGACAGCACCGTCGAGCGTCTCAAGCAGGTCAAGGCTCTAGGACTCGACGCTGGCCTTGATTTCCACGGTCGTCTTCACAAGGGAATGGCTAAGCAGCTCGCACGAGCTCTAGAACCTCACAGACCCCTCTTCATCGAGGAGCCCCTTCTGTGTGAGCATCCTGAGGCCATCAAGAAGCTCTCGGAACAGACAGTGATCCCCATTGCCTTTGGCGAGCGGTTATACACGCGTTGGGATATCAAGCGCTTCCTGGAAGACGCAAGCGTGGATATTCTTCAGCCTGATATTGCTCACGCTGGCGGTATCTCTGAGACCAAGCGTATCGCCACCATGGCGGAAGCCTACGATGTTGCTATTGCACCGCATTGCCCTCTTGGCCCTGTGGCGTTTGCGGCCAGTGTGCAAGTTGCGCTATCAACGCCCAACTTTGCCATTCTTGAGATGAGTTTGGGAATGCACTACAACACTGAGGCTGGAGATATTGACCTCTTGACTTATCTCAAGAACCCTAGCGTCTTTGATATCGAGGGTGGCTATGTCAAGGCATCAACTGGCTACGGTCTGGGCATTGAGATTGATGAGGATATGGTGATTGAGATTTCAAAGGACACACAGCCATGGCAATGCAAGACATTCCATGGCCCAGATGGAGGCATTCGCGAGTGGTAATGGGAAATAGAGAATAGAATCACAAATGCTATGTAAACATATCTCGAACAGATTGGCAGTAAGCTGACCTTTTCTTTTCAAAGAAAAACCTTTGATGAATTCCTTTCACATCGTGTGCATTGTACTCTGATGGAGGTGAGCTAGGTTCAGACTTGATCAAGTATGTCTTGTTATGCAACCAACGTTGTATGCGGCCAAAAGTGCTTGCAATAAAAGGCATATTCCTATCCTCCACGTTTTCTGACTTGTAATCTTTAGGTTGTGTTTGGTATCGTCACCATTGCCGAAAGACCACGGAGACTGCCCCAGAAATGACCCCCACGCCTTGAGACAGTCTCCAGTCAACTAATGCTAGCTCCAAACTTCCCCTCATCAAACTTGGCCATGTAGTCTAACTGTCAGCTTCGCCTGGGGTAGAGTAGGTGTGTGGATCTCTTACCCCTCGTGCTCTCCCGGCTTCGCCGTGAACCCCCACGCTCAACATGTCAAGTTCCAAGCAGAGCTTTCTTGAAAAGAGGGGATCGGAAAAGCATAAACGCCCTTGTGATGTCAGCTGTCTTGACCTTGCTTCCTACACAAATTCGATTTACCCGGATCTAGCAATCACCACCAACCATCATGAGCGACAGACCCTTGGAAGTTCTCGTCTATGGACTTGGAGCGTAGGTCAAATACTATACTTCAGCAGGGAAATTCAATTGGACAGACGCAACTGACACTCTGTAGCATTGGCTCTTTCTACGCCTTCATTTTCAGCCGCAGTGAGAATGTTCGTCTCACGGTAGTTGCTCGCTCCAACTACGATGCCGTTGCCGCCAATGGCATCGAAATCACCAGTGAAAACCACGGAAAGCATCTAGTGAAACCGTACCAAGGTGAGTCCAGAATGCTCGAAATATGAGTCTTGGTTACACTGACCACGGTCACACAGTCCTCAAGCATGTTGCCGACGCAAACCAAAAGTTTGATTTCATCATTTGCACCAGCAAAGCAGTAGACCAAGCCAAATCCGCCGCGGATATCGCACCCGGTGTTGGTGATGAAACGACGATTGTAATCATCCAGAACGGTGTTGGCAACGAGGATGCGTTCCGTGAACGCTTCCCCAGCGCGACTATCATCTCATGTGTGGTGAGTTCCTTAGGCCAGTCAAGTATAACTGCGGCTGATGGCTAACTTCTTTTCAGACCTGGGTTGGAGCCAGTCAACCCCAAGCAGGCATCGTCAAGCACACTACATCCGAGGATATGCAAGTTGGACTATATCCCAACAAGGCAGGAGATTCAGCTCGCGATGAGAAGCATCTCAAGCAATTTGAGGCTCTGCTGAACACCGGAAAGACCGTCTTCCAGACTGTTCCCAATATTCAAGTACAGCGATGGGAGAAGGTGGTTTGGAACGCCGCGTGGAACTCCTTGACAGCTCTTACGCTGATGGATACACATTCCTGGCTCAGCTCGTCGGATCTGGCAACGCCAATGACGAGGAAGCTTATGAAAGAGGTGATTGATGTGGCCAAGGCACTAGAGGTGCCCATTGAGTATGAACTGATCGATCGACTCATTGAAAAGATCCTGGCTATGCATCCCATTGGAAGCAGCATGAGAACAGACTATGAGAACGGCAAGCCTATGGAGGTTGAGGTCATCTTGGGATACCCGGTGAAGAAGGGTCGGGAGCTCAAGATTGACGTTTCAACGATTGAGACTCTGTATACGGTTCTGCTAGCTATCAACAAACGGCTCATCAAGGCCCAGAGCGGCTAGAACTAGCTTGTATAGAAATGAAGAGCTGTCAGTGGTCATTTCTAACATTTCACGTGCTGTATACAACCAAGTAGTCTAGTTAAATCGTTGTGGTTGCATGCATGATAAACACTCAGTTGCCCTGATCAGGTCCGGGATCAGCGGAAACAGGCTAAGGAGCACACTCTACCGGGATCCGGATCAAGACCCGCGTGGTTTTTTCCCCGCAGATCGTGGGATGTCTTTGTTTAGCGACCCATGCATTCATCGATTCCTGTGCTGACCGCAATAAGTTCCCTCATGGTCCCCCACACTCTGGTCGAGGCCTAGAACCTCGTGGGGTCGCGTGTTCTTGAACCAGTGGCAAGATTAAAATGAGACTGCCCGCCTTTTTGCTATTTCCGATGATTCTCTCCTCGACATCTTTCTTTTGTTGAATTGCATCTTTGTTGCTGTAGTCATGTCTCTCGACTACGAATCCTCGTTAACACCCCATCTTGATCAGCTCCAAACTCATTCTCCCCAACGCTCCACTCAATCAGCCTCGGCACCCCCTGGAGATGCGTTCCAACTACCACAAGGGCAATGCCGCTATATTCTCACGATACCAGAGCTAAAAGGTCACCGATGCGGATGCATGGGCTTTCACCATAACACGTCGTTACCAGGTGCTACATGCTACTGCGGGCACTTTTCCTGTTTTCACTCAACCACATCTTTCCAAAAGACCAGCGACGATCTCGTCACTCTCAAACGACGCGTCCGAGACCTTGAGAGTCAAATCCAACAAAACGGCAGCCACCAAATCAGCGAACTTGTTGGCCGCATCAGTGATTTAGAGGAGATTGTCGAGAGAAACCAGGAAGAATCCGCTGCCCAACTCAAAGCATCCTACCAGAACAGCTCAGCCGCTTGGCAGATCATCGAGATGCTGCAGAAACGCATAAAAACGCTGGAGAACCTCTGTCAGTTGTACTGCGATGAGATGATGGCGACAAAGCGGGAGGTCAAGGAGCTGTACAATCGTCAGTTGGAGTTGATGGATGGCGAGGAAAGTTTGGAGGAGAGAATTAAAATGCTGGAAGATCCAGGGAATCTGCTTCCAGTATTTCAAAACTCACACCTAAGCCAGTTGTCGATGCCCATGGATACGAGATAACAGGGAGCATGGCGAAATGTGGATGAATAATAGGCTTAGCTGGGATTTGATAATTACTATAATAATGTAAACCATCAAAAAGTCCAAGACTATTTAATGAAAGCACTCACGAAGTTTGTCAGCTTAGCATGCGGTATATATTAGGTGATTCGAAGAGTGAGTGACTAGCGAAACTTAGAGAGAACAAGGTACAATCGAACAGCACTGATAACTTAAATAATTGGCTGGATATAAGAGAAATAGCCTTTAACTAACCTTAGTCGATATACTAAGCCGACGACTTTCGTGAGTGCTTACCGTAGTACAATAATCGAGTATTACCCAGTGCCAACAGTCCACAGGTCTTGGGATTTACACTTCATCTCACTTCCTGCGCTGCTTGCAGGTTTACATAAAAGCTTTGCACAAACTGTAACAGATCAGCATTATTTGGTTGTTTGAATCAAGTCTTCCATAATGCTTCTTACTCTGGAATGCAGATATAATCGACTGAAGTTGCTTAGAAAGCAGCAGCCCTCTGTTACTGCTAAACTACGCACAGAAGCCCCCAAATGTCCAAATTCTGAGTAGGCTGTCCCTGTCGACTGCGGGCTCGGAGCCGCTACAGGAGCTGTTATGGCCTCTGCGCGTGGTCAAGACATGCATATCAAAGGCACAGACATCAACGGCAACGTCTTGAATATGTATCGCCAAGACGCATGTAAGAATCAATGGCCAGCAGAGGTTTTAATAATGGACGCCACAGCTCTAAAGTTTGCGGATGAAACGTTTACGCACTCTATCGGCAGTAGTGTTCATTCATCAAGTATTCATTAGGTATAGTAGCCTATCATAAAGGTATCATTATCCATTTAAGCCTCATCCTTCTTGCTCACAAAGCCGCCAGTGTTGGCCCTAATATCCTCCTTACCCTGGGTACCACCACGTCCGCCGGGCTTTCCAGCAGCCGAAAGCGGAATATCGTGGCCAGTAGCGCTGATACCCTCACCAACACCGACTTCTCTGCCCTCGTCTGCCGCGAGAGCAGCGTTGTCTGCAGCACCTTGCAGAGTTGTCGAGCCTAGGCCACCTGCGGCCTCGCCGTCCTTCTGGTGGGGGTTGGGGACGGACTTGACGGTGTTTTGCTCGCCAGCATCACCAGGAACTGTAGAAAGAACCGTCAGTATTCATGTTAAACAACGTCTTAGGAGGGTCGACTACTGACTCTTGATGCCATCCTTGGCCATCTGGAAGAGGTCTCCGCCCTTGTGAGAGTCCGACATGTTGATATGCGTGTGAGAGCGTGGTAGATGTTTGGATTAGAATCAAGTGAATTGTAAGGAATTGGGAATTTGTGCTTTAGACTCGAGAGGGAAGACTGTATTTATGAAAAATGATCTAATGGTGCTATCAGGGTCTGGTCATGATGTCATGAGATGAAACTGGGCGCATTTGTTGTTTGTCTGGGCGTGACGTCAAGAATCTCCATCACTGACGCATAGATATTATGGAGTAAACACGCGATCTACGTACTTCTACTTGAATTAAAATGGTGATAATTTGCAAAGAGGTGTTTTCCGTACCACAATACAATGACTTGTTTTATCCTGCATCATCCTCCTGGAGTACAAGTGCTTAGTGGTATACGTAGACTTTTGGCCGTGTTTTGAACATACAGTTCACTTTGATTTTATCCTACACACTCGATTACTCGGGTTTCGACAGGAATCAGGGTTATATAGTGGTAGAGAGGTTTATAGTGCCAAATACTTGCTAAAGAAAGCCACGATTGTGTACAATCGACAAAAAAGTCAACATTGCCCTCATATTACGAACTGGAAACGCATTGATTCTATTAATATGGAGATCATGCCTCGAGACTTGTTGCCACGAGAGCAAATATCCTGCAACATGGTTAAAAGACAGCGGAAAAAGGTTTACCGCAACTTCCAAAAGTCAAGCCTTGCATCACTAGCCTAACCTCGTAGACACCAATCACTAGCTGAACGGACTAGCCATGGCAGAAACTCCATTCTTGGGCTTAGGAAGCTCAGGAAGAAGCGTCTGCACCCATCCAACAATCTGAGGTGCTTCCACAGAAATCCTATCCATCTTTGTCAGTCGCATGTCATTCTCAGCAGTATTAGGGAATAGATAGAACTCACCTGCAACCAGTGGCGGTAGACTCCATCTTGGTTTTCGACTTGGACTTGGACGAGCTGTGGGATCCGGAGATAGAAAAGGGACCGTATCCGACCGAGAGGTTAGCCGAGGTGGAAGAAGCAGAGACGGCGCTCTCAAGCTTGCTAGTATCTCCCGAGAACTATTGCTCGTATTAGTATTGTCTGATGAGGCTTCTTGGATCATGGAAGAACACTGACGCTAAGCTCAATGTCTGCTGCCACAACAAAAGCAGTGGGGAAAGAGGAGAACTGCTGGTACGGGCCGTCAAGGTTCTTTTCCCTGTTGAAAGCATCCTTGAGTGCTTCTTCACCGGGGGAGATCTTGAATCTATCCGTGTATTATCAGCATCAAACGACTCGTGTCTGTCACATGATAAAAGGTACTTACGCTCCGGAGTCGAGCTCAGCATCGACAAACAGCTCGGAATGGAGCCAGGGTCTCTCAATCTCGACCACCATGCAGCTCATGCTAACTTCAACCTCGAGCTTGGACATGGATTGCATCGCCTCACTGTAGCTTGTCAGTTCTGCCGAGACTACTAGGTATACCCTCTCGAAACTTACGAGCTGCTATCGCTGTGGCTTGCGCTGGCAGAGGCGCTCCACCATCCCCAGCCGGCCTTGGCACAGATGGCAGAAGCAGACTGTGAGGTTGAAGTCTCAGACTCGTTGGTTGACGTGGCGACCTTGCATGAGATCTATAACTCTTTAGCTCTGAGAAACGAAGAATAGGGACTGGGTATCTATGTACCTTGGTCCATGGATCGGGGCCATCGTCGACAGTATTGCGCCAGCTCTCCTCGTTGTCGAGGTCGATGATGTTGGCAACGGGTGGGTTCTTGATGCCTGAGAAGAGTCAGCAAGTGGGTTTAGTACATACAGAAAGACAGTATACTTACTAGGATTGGCCATAAGCTCATCCCCGGTGACAACCATGCCTTCAGCATTCACAACAGGGAGCAACGGGGGTGCGGTAGCAGAAGCACTCGACTCCGCACTCGTAAGCTGCTTCTCAAGGGCTTCGATGTCCTTGGTGATTTGGCTAATTCGCGACGTGAGCCATATACCAGCCCTTTCCTTGCTTTGGTCTGTATTATCGCGGACCGTTCTGTTGTTGCGGCTCAGACTAGCCTCGGTCTGTGCCTTTTGCGCCAAGACCAGCTTCTCCACGGGGTCGGGAATGACTTCGACATTGAACTTATCCTTGAGCCAGGACGCCTTTGCGTTCTCTCTCGCGTCTTCCTTCCTTTCATTGGCATTCTTTGTGTCCATGTCGCTGTAGACTCGCGCATAGGCGGCCTTGATTCCCGTCTGATCATTTGATGAGTCACTGGAAAGGACTGGAAAGAATGTGTCTGCTTCGATGGCCTACCATGCCAGTTAGAATGGATCAAGTTGCAAGTATGATGAGAACTTACTTTTTGGAGGGTCTCATGAGAGGCCAGGAGACTCTGCAGACGGCGAATTTCGGCGCGAATCTCAGCTGGGTTAGGCTTGGAGTTGTTCTTCTTCCAGTTGAGTGTCTTTTTTGCCACAAGGGTTGCCCTTTGCCAATATCAGCTTCCAATCTTCGACATATCCATGCAGGTAAGAAGTGTGACATACCAGCTGGCAGGTGTAAGAACGACACCGTTGTACTCGCTAGAACCATCTGAGGCGATAATGGTCAAGTTGCGGTATGCTTCCTTGCTGTTCTCGATACGCTTCATGCCAGAAGAGATATCAACGACACCGAAATGGAAGTCAACCTAGGAAAGGAATACATTATTAGCATGAGTTCAGAACAGACTGAAGGGCGTTAGACGAGACTTGGGCATACCATAAACTTGTATCCATGCACAACCCAGTCCATGTACTTGGTCTGGATGGTGTTCTTGAACTCTCGTGCATGCTCCTGGACCCATTGCATGTACTTCTCCTGAGAGGCCTTGATCTGCGCAGTGGTCGCGCCTGGAGGCGGGGCCAATCTCTCAAGTGCTTGAGCCTGAGCCTGCTGATACGCAGCAACTTCCTTGGCCCAAGCCGACTGCTTGAGGACGTAAGTGTCAACCTTGGTGCGACCGGCTCCGCTGGGCGTGTCATCGGGCGAGGTTAGATAAGACATCGAGTACCTGTAGCGATCGCGAATAGTCTTGAGGCGTTCATCGGTGACTTCCGTAGTCTCGTTGGAGACAACACCGGAGACGGAAGCCTCAACTGGGACAAGGAGATCAAGTGCGGCGAGGTAGCTTCGGGCAACAGACTTGCCTGTTTTGCCGGCCTGTTCAATGCGTGGTCAGCTTGTGTCCATTAGAGAAGAGATCTTAGTAGCTTACCGTGTACTTGGACAGGGGAATCATGCCATCCACAAGCCGAGCCTCCTTGACCTGGACATCCAGCGGAGGCTTTATGTGCTTCGAAACATTGTAGTAGTATTCCCTGTATGAAGTCAGCCTACACACTCAAATGATATCGAGTTTTGGTGTCGAAGGTGATGCTCACTTCCAGTCAATGATGGTACCAGGCAGCGAGACGGTGAAAACCTGGTTGTTAGCAACCGGGATGGCAGCAGCAATGGCACCTCGGACCGTCTGTATCATGTCAGTATATGAGAATATTCTAAGCAAGTCAAGTACAGTACCTCTGAAGCTTGCTTCATCGAGGAAAGAACCGAGGCGGCCTCCTTTTCTTGACCCATTTTGGCTGTAGCTGCAAAGAATAACTTGAAGTAGTTGGATGGAAAAGACGAAACTTCTTGTTGGAGAAGACTTGGGTTGGCTGAATGGATGAGTATAGAGATTTGAAAAGACTGCGACGCGCGTTGCCATCTTTATAGTACTTCGCGAACGGTCATCTCAAAGCCTGACAAGGTCAACATCAACTGCGGCAAGGTATGGTCCCACTGTGAAAAGTCTGGACCTGAGGACTCATCTTGTGATTCAATATTGTGACTCCAAGTCAGCGCGTAAGCCTAAGACTAACACTCTTGAGATAATCACTCACTAGGGCGCTAGCTCTTGTTGTAGCGACCTCTTGACGTTCTCCTGTTCAGCATCGCCGGGTATGACCGAATCAAAATCCGAGGTAGCACGTGCAGACTGGCTGATTCAATCTCAGGCGAGCCTCGATGCGGCAAAGTATCACGTCTTTAGTTAGATTGTAGCCACACCGTTGCTCAGCTGTAGGTTGGTAGTTTAGACCAGAAGGGACGTTGCAATCGTCGAATATTGGCCAATACAAAGGCCTCGCACGAACCCCTCAGGGATAGGGCTAGCTATGTAACGGAAAGTGGAATGGCCTTTGTAAATGTTTCGGTTAAAAGACTCTGCACAAACTATCTTTGTACCACCACATGGGTAAGGTGGTTGCTGCTTAGACGACACTAGTCTTAAATCCCCGCACTATCTGTTCGATAGCGCCACTTCATGTTGCAACAAACGTGGGGCTGCAAGTGATATTGGCTCGTATAGTGAACTAGATGCTTGCGTCAGGTGAACTATTTTCCTAAATCCCAGATCCAGGCGCTCTCAACCCTGTACGGTTGTTCCAGGATATATCCAACTCATCTAGAGATGGGCTTTGTTGGGTCTAGAACTGCCTGCATTGATTATCAGCCGAAGCTTATCAATCACTAACCAGGTGTAAATGGTGTGAGTATCTCTCTGGTATTTGCAGTTCGGGAATTGGGATAATGCCGCCGCTAGAAAACTACGTAATCATGCAAGTTACGATTCATTAGCAGATTCATATCAAGTAACCCTGCTAAACGTCAAAGAACTCGCCATCAGGATAAGAAATCTAGACTTATTAGCCGCCAGTTTCAGCTGAAGCCTGGTGAGTGTGAGTGTGGAACTACAGGTTCTTGAAACCTATCACAAAGCGAACCATGGTCCGTTCATCACTAGCTCATCGTTCTTTGACCAATTGTCCTGTGGTCCCTGCGGACAGGGCTAAGATCCAGGACCGGGGTATTGGGGCTGAGTGTTATCCAATGGAGCAGCTCACGTATCGTATGGCCGAATTGAGCTCTTGGCCAGTCCCTTTCGGGACATTGGTCTAGAGCATTCAATAGTGTCATTTCTGTAAGCGGGTAAAAAGGATTCATTACTTCCTGAAAGAGAACGTGGCTGGCTAGAGGTAGCGGGTGTGGCATCGGCCTAGTCCGGCCCGCCCCTAACGTCAATTTAAGTAACTGTCGCCGATATAGACTAGATTACAAGGCGTCTAGACCACGTTTTCTAAGCGGCCTCTTGAATGGTGAACCGATTCAAGCCACGTTATTTGTCACAATCTAGGTATTGGTCCTGACGTCTTGGGCCTAGACCCAAGCCCTGATCATTTGCACCAAGCTGAGCATCCTGGAAAGCTCATAGGGATAATAGGCGACTCCTGATATCTTAGAGATGCTTACCATAGCAGGTGTGATATTGTGTGATATTAGGTGATAGCGATTTTTCTCCTGCATTAGTTACGGCTCAACTGGGATAAGCTTATCCGACGAACTGCTTCCATGTGGCCAGCTGAATCACATTGCACGCGCTGCAATTGCTGGCACCACTGTCGTTTTTCCAGTTCATGCACCTCTAAGCACGCAATGCAAATTGTGTTACTGGCGAGTATCCCTAAGGCAGAACCGTTCACGTACAAAGACTTGAAACAAGCACCTCAAATTCACCTTTGGCATTAGTGCAACGATCTTATCTTGCAGCCACCTACTCTTATCCTATCATTCTCAGTCCAATGAGACGTGTACATTATCATCACCATGGACACACTTATATCAAAGATCACAACGGCTACCTGGAAGGACTTGACCACTTGGAGGGGTCCCGACCCGTTCCGAGCATTTCAGCAGGATATTCTGTTTCTCAGGTTTGTATGTACTTTCCCAGTATGGACTGACCATCTATGAGAGGTTACCCGTAAGCCTTGGTCTAAAAGGAGTGCTTATACCAAATATCCAAAAGGGAGCTGAGATCAAGAAAAAGGGTCCCTACCTTGTTGATTCTAAGCAATAAACGCCCAATGAAGTCAAGGAAAAGGCTGAAAAGGTCGTTAAGGGAGTTATGGATCAATAAATGTCTGAAATAAATATTCCCAAAGACGAGTGGCCTACCGTGGAGTATGTTGGCATCTAAGCCGGCGAGGGAGACTATAGACAAACCACAGCTCCGTACTTTGTAAGTGGTTGAAACTGCCGTGTTCATATACACTTTGATAAGTTTATACTAATAAAAACTTTAATCTGGTTAGTTATGAATATGCCGCCGTCACTATAACCAAAAGAATAACGCTAACTGCTTGGCAGAGGTCCACGACACCCAGGACCCCAAGGTGTTCCGTCCTATCCCCCAGCAACTTGTATTCCGACAAGAGAAGTTCAAGAGGATATTTGGCGTCTGGCCCGGTACTGATTTCACAGTGCCATAAGCAGGCCCCATCAGTACCAACCTCACCTTTATTCGGCTTTTGTGATACACAGTCTTTGGTGAGCCGGTTGGGGGTGAAATTGACGTTGAAGAGCTCAATGGAGCCTCTGAGATCACGGCCATCAGGTTCGATTTGAACTTTCTCAAGGCTAATATCACACTCGATGGCAAGATGGTCCTCCCTTCCATGATCTAACAAACCGATATATTCGCCAGCAAACTATCCAGTACCTGGCGGCTGAGGTTGTCCACATTGCACATAGCTTAGGCTATGCGCTCATGCTAGTGCCCGCGGTTCATTACGTCAAGTGCTGGCCCAAGGCCAAGCACTACATGGTGTCCTACGCTCCTTGGTTGACTTATTCCGAAAATTCGGTTGAGGTCATTAGAAAGCTCTTCCAAGGCCCAATATTTACCTTTATCGATTCCAACGATCCTGTTGCGCTATTAGTGAGTGTCACCAAGACCATGTACGACCTGGTGATTCGTGGGGACAAAAGGTCTTGGATGCGGTCCAATCGTTATGTGGGCAGCCCTCCTTTGACTTTGAATTCTCCTTTCACTTTGCCTTGAGATCCTGTCTTTTGAAGGAATGAATAAAATCTGAGTATATGTTGGAGGTGAAAAGGAAACACCCAAAGACACCAACAAGGAGAGAGAGACCCCTATGGATAGCAACTTCCTAGCTGGAATGGGAAAAGACAGAGTTTTAAGAGATAAATAAAATGGAGAAAAATATTAACATAATAAGGAGTTGGCCAGTTGATTTATAATAAGAAAGTCATAGTAACTGGCCAGAAAAAATGCTAGAATTGATGACTATGGTCTAAAGCTAAGAGAGGCCTAACCGGACTTTTGTCCTCTCAGCCGGCTAGTCACATGACCCTCTTGGAGGTCTACATAGTAGCTAAGTCAGCAGGTCTTGTGTGCTTGAATTTCCCATCACAATATGTTTAGCCTCTCGGGGAAGTCTTCCGATACAGCTTGTGGGCGAATTCTCTCAACACCATCATTCTCCACACTCTGGCTGGGATCGGTTTGATGCTTGGAAATGCGGAGACTGAGAATTTCGATGGCTTCACTTGTCCGCGTCACTCCAGACATGGCACCTGTTATCAATGCGTTGCAGAGGTCTTTTGAGCAAGCTGTTGATGACTGGACTACCCAAAAATGATGGATGAAATTGCAGGGCTGGCTACATAGTGAATCTCAGATGGAATATTAGGCACACAACATGTTCTATTAATTGTGGAACAAAAGTAAACTTGGTAGTTGATGGTAATAAAGCAGAAGTCAGCTGAGCTAGTATAGTGCTGATATAATTTAGAAGTGCATTTACGAGAAGTCCCAGAAAGGAGCTAACTATATGACGATGATATTAGGCTAGTAAGCAAGGAAAATAGTAAGATCGCCATTCGCTAAGTCAGATCTAGGCTGACGTGACTCATCTTGAAATGAGTCATCCAGTTGTTTAAAAGTCATCCTGTAGTCTACAAATTGAGACTGCTCCATAGAAAACCTTGTCCCGGTATAATTATCACAATGTGTATGCACGATCACGAACAGCACGCGGCATCAGAGCCGGTATTGCAACATGGAGACCCCTTTCCATGGCACATCGGTGTCTGTGACGCTCACAATCATGTCGCTGAGCGTATGCACTCCGTCGCCGACTTACCAACTATGAAAGCTCGAGCATTAGCGATCATGGCAACAAGAACGCAAGATCAGGCACTTGTTACATCACTAGCAGAGTCCTATGGGGCAAGAAACCCCGAATGCCTTTCGGAGAATAAAACGACAGTTGTGGCAGGCTACGGAAGACATCCATGGTTCTCACATGAGCTATTCGATGATTCGCAAGAAAACCCAACATACGAAGAAACCAAAGATGTCGAAGAAGCAAAGGCGAGGCATTACAAGTCGGTGCTCACACCCAGTCCTGAGGATCCAGCCTTTTGGGAAGATCTTCCAATCCCAATACCACTGTCTCGCTTTATGGCCGAGACTAGAGCAAGGTTACTGGCTGACCCTATTGCCACGGTCGGGGAACACGGTATTGATAAACCATTTCGATTACCTGCGCAATGGCAACCGGAGACAAGGGCTGGGATAGATCCAGCTCGCACTCAAGGAGGTCGTCAGGGCAGACCATTGAGCCCATTCCGCATTCAAATGTCGCACCAGAAAACTGTTTTCATGGCTCATCTCAAGCTTGCCGGTGAGCTTGGGAGAGCAGTCAGCGTCCATGGCGTTCAGGTCCACGGTATCTTGTATGACCTTCTGACGACATGCTGGAAAGGTCACGAACTTCGAGGTCGTCGCTCGAGAGAGAAGCAGGAGAAAGAGGGGCGCAAAACGGCAGAGGTTGGCATCGAATCTCCCAAGCCGTACCCTCCTCGCATCTGCCTTCACTCTTTCAGTGGCAAATCAGATGCTGTGAAGCAATATCTCAAGCCCTCAATACCCGCCAAAATCTTCTTTTCTTTTTCCAAGACCAACAATCTCGGCTCGCCTGATGCCAGAGTCAAGGCTGTGGATGCTATCCAGGCAGTTCCAGATAACCGGATTCTGGTTGAGAGTGACCTTCACACGGCCGGAGATCGCATGGACACTGAACTTGAAGAGATGTATCGTGCCATCTGTGAGGCCAAAGGTTGGAGTTTGGAAGAGGGGGTTAGGAGAATAGCAGAAAACTACCGGGAATTTGTGTTCGACGCGGTTGGACAAGCAATGGGACAGCAGGCCTAAATTCAGCAACTGTGAATTCTATCAGCATCACACATCCTGCCCATTCTCGTCGACCATCCAATGATTGAACACAAGACACAGCTTTAACACACTCGAAAGGAAGTAGGCTTCAAGATTTTAAAAAACTATAATAATTAACTATGAGGCGGCTTGCGCCCAAAACAAAGATGTATTACAGAATTGTATGGATTATGCGTGAAGCCTTCATCTCACTTTTCAACTTCGACCGCCAATTCCCGAACTTCCCTTTCGTTATTCAAATGTGTTCCCAGTAACTCAATTAGAAATCTTTCTCGGTGCAGCAAATGCCTCCAGCCCTCCTCCTTGAGAAACGTTGTTGCCAATTTCAGAATCTCGGGTTGATGGTCTTCTGGCAGCCTTAGAAGACTATCAACGTCAACTCGTAGATGAGTGTTCTTCGGTTCAAGTAGCAAATGTGCGGTTCGCTTGTTTGTAATGAGATATAAGCAGAACTTCTCGAACAGGTCATGTTTTACAAAGATCACCAAGACTTCTCCCAGAGAAGCCGGACCTCCGACAATGTGTTCCAGACTGATGCCGGCGCCGTCTTGAATGTCAAGTCGAAGCTGCGAGGTCGATTCAAGTGCTTCAATAATAGTATCAGTACTCATGGGCGGTGGCTTTGCAACGCAAGGGCGGTCATATGCGACCCTGTAGCGCCACCAGACGTTGCAAAAGATTGAGGCCGTGATAACGGGAATAAGTATCACATATGCCCACCATCTTTCAGCAGTCAACATGGAGCCGACGCCGCCAACAATGTTGGCAGTTCCGTTAATGGCGAAGAACAGTTGAACGTTGAAGCATCGTTGCTTGACAGTCGCCAATACTGGAGATCCTTGAAGCTCCTTTTGAGCCACTGCAGTGTGAGCTCGCATCTTGAGACACACTAGGACGGCCCAGATGAAACTGATGAGTCCAAACAGGGCAATGGGTGCGTTTCCCAAGTATCCAGAAAGAATGTTGCTGGCGAACCAGACGCGGGGATTGGCACCGCCAATGGCCATGAATGTCCCAACACTGATCAAGATAGCACCTCCACCCATCAAGACGTCCATTGCCCAACGACTGATGATCTCGATACGAAGCTCGCGAATGGTGATCTCAAGTAACACATTGACAGATTGCGACGACTCAGAATTAGAAATCAGACGCTGTTTCTCGTCTTCGAGCAACTTGCGCTGTTGGCGAAGAAACTTGATGTTGCGCCAAGCCCTTCTCGAGTCCACTAGGGCGCATATTGATATAAACAAAGCAGAGCAACCACCTATAGCCATGAACACTATGGCATAGATGGGTACAGGTACTTCGTCCCAGACGTTGGCGGCGAAGTCACCAGCATTTGCGAGTTCGAGAAACCCAACGGCTCGAAGAAGATCGTTTCTCAGCCGCGTGCCCTCGACACTATCCCAGCCAGATCTCCTCTTGTCAAACGTGACGCTGTCGGGCCCAGGAATGAAGAAGTCATTGTGAGGTACGGAGATAACCTGTGGCTCTGGACTTTCAGGTAACGTAATAGTCGTGGGTTCTTTCTTGGGATCGTTCATGGCCACTAAAAGGGGGGCTGTGTCTGGGAGGAAGAATCTTGATACGTCAGTCAACTTCCCAAGGGAGCAAGTTTAGATGAGTACTCACAAGCGAGACTTGGCAGATGAAGGACTTGTCTTGGTATCGTGAGAGAAGGTCGTGAGAAAAGCCACCAAACGATTCACAAGCTCAGCCACCAACTGTCTGAGATGCGACAGTTTTGTCTTGCAAAATCAAAACAGAGAAACAAGTCAAAGAACACAAAGGGGGCTTAATAATTGTCGTCACCACAGATCGATCGCGGCCGTTCCGTAGCCTCGTGGGTCAAACTCCACAGCGCAGGGCCGATACACTCGGATGTTGCTATTTTCTGTCTCTCAAAGCTAGCTTTATTCCATCACCCTTGTACAATCCTGGAAAGCGCAACTCTCAGAATACGACTGAGCGAATCACATAAAAGCACACTCATGCTCGTTCACTCTATTCCCTAGCCAGAGATAGCATCCAAAGCAACTCCCCGAAGCTATTTCCAAATGAGGGGAGAAAACTTGACAGTATGTTAGTATGCTTGGCGTAGTGGAGCAAGCGGCAACTTCAGCCCGAAGGCCACGCAATTCTTGGCGTTGCTGTAACAGACTCGAATATTAAATCCTGTCAAAGGAGTTGAAAACTTGAAAAAGAACAGGTAATAGGAGAAAAACAAAAGTGTACGATGTGATGTCAGTTTCCGGGAAACATTCTGCCATAGTAGAGTTGGCTGGTGTGTTATCTCATACATATGCAGGCTCACGTATAAAGAAGACTTGTATGGCAAAGAAGCTCAGATTGATCAAATTACTGGTCAAATCGAGTCAAACTATAGGATCACTAGTACGCTCCACGACGTCGGCTATAATCTGGCCCCTTAAAGAACTTGACAGGCTTACGGCCAGTCTGCACAGGCGTGCCGGCCTGCAGACTGAAACCAGGAACCTTAGCACTGTCATCCAAAGCCCAGAGGGTTAGGCCGATCCAGTTGTCGCCATTGTAGTTGAAGATACCTTCTGGGACTGGATAAACTGACTGCGGGCCAACGTTGCTGGTGTATCTTCCATACTGGAAGCCGTTGACAAACAGAAAAGCGCGGTAAGCTCCAGTACTCTCGGTGTTGTTCTTGAAGTTGAAAGACAGAGGAATGTCAAACTTATCGGCTGGGAAGTTGAGTGGCAACTTTGCGGCGTAAAATGCCACCCCCGGCTTATCGAGACCCTTGAAAGGCGAACCGCGCTTGAACTGATCGAGAGGTGGAGAGGGTAGATGATATCCTTGACGCTCGTGGTAGAAACCACCTTCGTTGAGAGGCCCGCGGAACTTGTCAACGTAGTCCTCACCTCCAAGGTTACCGGTGAGCTTCCACTGTGAAATCTTGGTTTGCTTGCCAGACTTTGACGTGAGAGCCCAGTTGATGAGGCCACGAGGTTCCTTCATCTCGTCCAGACCCGGTGACCAGTTGCCGTGCAAGCCCATGTTATCAATCAAGATGGTGATGACATATTTCTTGCCCTTCTGAAGCTTGGGAATTTCATGAGTCGAGTTATGACTCAATGCAGCATCGTAGCCTGCGAAGGAGCCGAGGAACTTGTCGTCGAGCCAAACCGAAGAACCAAATGCGCGTCCTCCGATGGTCCAGAGTTTGAGCGTTGACTCTGACCCGTCAGCTGTGAAGTGACCGCGGTAGAGGAGGGCTCCATTATGGAACCCATAGTCGGACGCGTAGAGGGATACAGTGTTGTTAAGAGGCCAGTTCCTATTGTTGGTTGTTTTATGGTCGGCCACGGTCCACTTGGAGTCATCGTAGCCCTTCTTTACCTCGGGAAGCGCGTCAATGTATCGCCAGTCCAGTGACTCGAGATCTGGAACATTGACGGAAGGCAGCTTGACTTCGGAGCTAACGAGCCAGTTGCCGAGCTTGGACTTCTTGTACTGCAGCTCTTTGCCGTTCAATACGAGGCGAGATGCTCCCTTTGGAGCGCCGATAATCTCCAGGGGAGTAGTGGCATTGAAATCAGCCTGGAAAGAAAGCTTGGAGCCTTGGACCGATACCGATCGAATAAGGTAGGCTCCGTTGACAATCACCGAGTCTGGGTTCATTGGCGAGGTTCCGTATGCACCCTTCTCACCCTTACCAGGAAGGTTAGGCACCCAGTAGTTGTACGCAGCATTGCGGTCTGAGAGTGTTAGCTTGATTGAACAATTCAGAGTGTATGCACTCACCCAACAAGTAGATATGAAGAGATCCTGCTTGAACCACGCGGCGCGTGGGACTGGTCTTGAACTGCAAAATACCGGCACCCTTCTTCTTGTCCAACTTGACGCCATCACCTTCGACAACCTTGAGGTTCGATTCACTCTTGATGGCTACCTCGTGAAGCTCATTAGGGCCGCCATAAAGCACGAGCACGGTCTTGTCGCCAAAGTTCTTCCACGTGAATACTTCTGCTGTAGAGTACAGAAGAGTGTGTTTTCCAACAGCGTAGTCGGTGACATGGATCTTAGAGTCCCTACGGTGCAAGGATAGTGAACCGCCAAGTTGAGGAATCGTAAGGGTTCCGGCTGAGGTTGGCACCTTGAGCTTGTAAGAAGCTGATCCAATTGTTCGGTAGTCTGCATGTCGAACAACGAAGAATGATCCGTCTTTCTTGTTGGTAAGTGCGGTGACAGCAATGTTCCTGTTTTCACTGTATTTTGTGGTAGTGAAGTTGCTTGGCTCCGCGGTGCCATACGCTGGGGAAACTCGCAAGAACTGGCCTTGAAGTTTAATCTCGGAGTACTTCTCGCGGGTGATTGTTCGGTCTTCTTTGATTGCCTTATTTGTGTTAGATGCGTGTTGGAGAGTATTGGCACAATTCAACACTCACCGCGCCATAGTCGTACGACGTGTAGCCATCGGGGTGGCCAAGATTTCCCCAGTTGGTACCTCCATATGTCTGATCCGTTAGTTAAGCCTCGATTCGAAGAGTTTCGCCCATACCATGTAGAGGTTAAAAATGGTTACACCTGCAGCGAGGTTGTTCTTATAGAAGACGCGAGCAAATTCGTGGTTAGTGAGCTGATAACATTTCTCGAAACCCGCGCCACCGGGAGGGTCAAAGGCACCACCTTGGAACTACTTACGGTCAGTAACATTTATCTAATACTGAACAAAGCTCTTACCTCGGGGATCATGTATGGAGTTTTAGGGCTGATCCTTTCATGCTCTGCATACCAAGTTGTCGGAAGGGCATCCTTGGTCCAGTTGTACGGATTTGTCTAGACCATGTAAGCAAAGTGCATGTAGTCCACTTCAAATACTTACGCAGTCAAATCCATTAGGGTATCCATCGTGCCCCTTTGCGTGTTAGCAAAAATACGCAAGACAAAGTTGATGCAGAGACTTACGTAAATGTCCACAGCTCCAGGTCCTGTTCCTGGGGCCCCGGTGCCGCCTGGCCAGGCATCGTTGTTGGTAAGAGGAACCACGATCCCAGCCTTTCTAGCTTGATCTTTGACATACTTCAAGTAATCATGGTTAGGGAAAGGTGTGTTGACCGCAAGACTGTACTCATTCTCTGGTTGGAAGAGAATTACGGGTCCACCATTGGTGATCTGAGCCTTGGCGATGATGGAGCCGACATTCTTCATATAACTGAAAGCAATTAGGCTCACAGTGACATTGAGTTGGTTGAAAGGGGGCTTACTTGTCAGTGGCGCTCAGATAGTCAGAGGCGTTTGTTCTCAGCAATCCCTTGACCCTCTGAAGCCAGCCAGGGAAACCACCTCCTGATACCTCGGCATTGATGTAAGGACCGGGTCGAGCTAGGAGATAGATGCCAGCCTCATGGGCGGCGTCGATAAACGGTTGCAAGTCCAAAGCGCCTTCTGAGCGAAACTCTCCCGGCTTTCCTTCGAGAAGAGCCCAATCAACATAGAACGAGACCATGTTGAAACCCATTGCCTTGACTTTGTGGAACAAATCCAGGTATAGTGACGGCACAGGAAGACGGAAGGGATGGATCTCTGCCGAGAAGAGAGTCACACGCTCTCCGCGAATGAATAACGTGTGCTCATCCCATGTTACGATGTTTTGAAGCAGATCCCTCTTTTCAGCATCATGAATGAATTGCATAGGCCGCCCACCTCGCGGTACGACATTGCGAGCGTAGCAGTCGCCCGCCGCAAGGGCCGTAAGAAGAAGGTTGGATAACTTCATACTGGCGGCGTGCCTTGAGAAAGGTGACAGTACACGCTTCTGGCTCTACTAAGTATCTTATATATGTACCAACGTCATGCTACACGCTTGAACTTAGCCTGGGGATGGAGCTATATCGGATCAATGCCCGACTTTTCCGGCATTGGGTCTTTTGATGCAGCTCGCATTGGTGGATAAGTTCGCACCCCGGGCATGTCGTCACGAACTGCAGAGTTGAAATGGAAGCTCAAGGACTCTTCATTTATCCAAGGTTACGGCCACTTGCATTTTTGAGGGGTTGTGGAAACATTGACGCATTGCGATTGGAGCTGCTAATAGAGGATCGGCCAGACCCTGGACAACTGCCTTTACCCCAGATGATGGAGAGCCCGCGGAGTGAGGGGTTGTACTATGTAGGGGCAATGCCCAGACCGGGAGCTTCCAAATCTGACGATCGATCGAAAGGTTTCGCTCTAAAAAGGCTTGTGAGCGGATAACAATGCCGAGGTGCATGTGTGTGCTGTAGTTTTAGTTACATGGACTATGGGAAAGGCCCGACAAGAGCTGGCCATGCGATTTGTTGTTATGCGAGTCCTTTCAAGCGGTCAATTGCGCATATCTGTTTGCATATCAGATGCCTGTATGAACCTATGTACGTTCTAGACTAGCTATACCACAAGGTAGCTACTAGAAGTGGGATAGTCAATACTATCTTACTCTTATTTCCGCCTATTTAAAACCCCTTCCTGCTGGCCACTTGGCGGCGGACCTTGATCGCACTTTTCAGACTGGCTGATCCTCGACCGAGCGCTAGGCCGCTGAGTTGGTTGGACTCTTGTCTGTTTGGGGCCAAGTATCAAGTCACGCACAACGGCCATGCATTGCCTTGCTGTCAAGATTCCTTCGTAATTCACCATATTTATACTAGCTCAAGTAACTAAACTATGCCTTGAATGCACTCAAAATCCTCTGGTGCTCCTTAGCAGTGATGGGAAGAACTGTGCCGTGTCGAGGGCTAGACGGGAGCTTGTAGTTGGCGGACAACTTCCAGTCCGGCTTGTCAACGTCTGTAGTTTCGAGAGGAACATAGCCGCGACCACCATATTCATCCACGAAGAGGTAGAATTTATTACCGTGGACATCACCAGGGTTGGACTTGAAGGCGGTTGGGCCCTCAACAGCCTTGAGGCCGGCCTTGGCACCGATGCAAGTCGCCTGAAGAGTCCAGCCATTGATCTGATTCAGTAAGGTGTTTGACTTCTCTTGTATGATATCCGTGCAGCCACTCGCAGAGCTTTCGTCTTTGGTGAAGCGATAATACGTCTGGCCCTCTTTCAGAACGGTGGTGTCAATGCGGGATGCTTTTGCGTCTTGCCAAACCTGAGCCTGGGAGAAGGTTTTGAAATCCCGGGTAAGGGAGTACATCATGCGGTGGTAGGATTGGCCTGTGTGATTTGGGTCGGTCTTCTGGTCGTAAAGTGATGAAGCCCAGAAGACAACATAGGTATTCCTCTCAGCGTTCCACAAGGCTTCAGGTGCCCAAGTGTTGCCAGCATTGTCCGATGAGACTTTGACGTGTCGCTGCGCAGACCAATTCACCAGATCAGAGGATTCCCAAATCTCCAGGTACAGGCTTCCCTTCCTGACTGCATCACCCCACGAGGTACCACTTCCGATGGACAAGTCGGTAGCAATCAGATAAAAGGTGTCGCCTTCGTGTGAACGCATAATGAATGGGTCACGCAAGCCCTTGGTTCCGAAGTTGGATCTGAGAACAGGCTGAGCCTGGTTGAGTTCTTTCCAGTCCAGAGCATTATTGCCATTGGTTGTCGCAAAGAAAATGTTCTCTCCTGAACGGGTATTATTGGTGAAATAGGTGAAAGCATAGGCTTCGAAGGGGTCAAGCTGAACCGCTCGGCGAACTGATGCGCTGAACTCGCGCTCATGAACCTGACCATCCTCCTCAATGGAAGCAACAAGTCGCACATCTGTATTAGTCTCTTGTCGACGAACTAGACCATCTTCGCCGACGACGTGGGGATGGCTGCTCCTCCAAGACACGGAGTGTCCTTTCGCAATCTCGGGAAGATGAATATGGCTGTGGATGTCGTCGGCTACGGAAATTGATGACAAAGCATCTCTGGCGCTTTGCTTGGATCTGACTCCTGAGAGTAAAGTAAGAAGACCGAAAGACAGGTGTTGACAATGCAGCCGCATGTTGAATGATTGTGGACTAAGCTGCCACTTGGATAGAGGTGAATGGATCAACACTGCCGGAGCCGACAGCTCCCACCCTTTTATAGCTCTAATATTAGGTTTGTTTACGTGTTATAAAGTTCTTTACCTTGGTTTGGTCCATCAAGTGTCTTGGCTGGCTATAATGTGCCTCCATCACTGGTCACTTTTCCTTTTTCAGGACGTCATACGGTACTTGATTCTGCGACCGACAAAGTTGATCTGTTCTGGGTAAATGACACCGACCCCTGTTGGCGTGTTGAGTTACATTAATCCGGCATATTCGGAGAAGACTGCGATTTTTAGCTTCGTGACTCCGCACACAAAAGTACTGATACTTGATTTCTATTTGCGCGGAAAAGCTGGAGTCGCCATTTAGGCTAACGGTCTATTTTGTTCGTATTCTTGTGAACCCAAATGCCCAAACCAGGGACCAAAACGATCAGGTGCACAAATTGATCGACAATAGACAAGGATATAAACTGAAATAGTAAACTAGGCGAATCGGGCAGTTCCTTGTTTGTGTTGCTGATTCGGTAATAGATCTCCCGAGTTTCCGCATTTGACTATACCCCAGATTTGGTTCTGCCCTCGACGCAACAATGCAGACGATTAGGTCCTATATCCTGCTGGTCAAGAAGCAGCAATAAAGTCAATCGGTTTGTGAAAGGTGTCATAAGCCATGGAAATTAAGAAGAGCCCCATTCGTACCTCGACTACGCTTAGGCGCAGTGGACGAACTTGAGTCTAAGACCCTATGAGTCTTTTTCCATACCTGTTTGGTCGCCTTCTAAGGGAGGTTGATGAACACGATGAAACTTCACTGCTGGGATATAATGCTTAAATTGTGGATAAANNTCGCCACGTCAGTCAAGATAGAAACTTCACTGCCATAACATTTCACTTCCATGACAGAGCAGCTTGTTCAATACGTCTGAGATTGAAGCCTTTTCATAGTCTCATTTGATTCATAATGATGATTACTTTCAAAGTGCGATATATAGACTATCTCTGAGGCAAGAGACACTTCACTACGCTCAAAGCCCATCCCCGGCTTACCGCAATCAGACAATATACCTAGAGCCTCTGGCCGGCAGTCCCGGGAATAGTCGAGGCAACCTTCCCAGAGCCAAGCAGCGTAACCTTGTAAGGAAGCTTGCTAGAAGTCAAGGTACCCTTGGGCGCAGAGTTGACGGAGCCACCGAGATCGACATCCTCAGTGACTGCATAGCCGGTTTCCTTGGAGTCGGCGAAGAAGATGGCTCGTGGGGCAGAGTTGGTAAATGCAGAACTCTGTACAAGAACCTGAGCGCCCATGCGTGTGTTGACACCTGAACCGATGATACCGTCCCAGTAGTTGTTAACAATGTGGACAGTAGCAAAGCGGATGAGAGGCTGGCGGCTGTTGACATTCTTCCAGTAGTTGTTGGCGTAGGTGATGCGGAGCTTGCCAGTATCTTCCGAGGCGTTGTTGTCAGAGTGACCGATCAGGGAACCCTTCCACTGGATAAACTATTAGCATCAATTTGATCATGGCCATCTGTAGGTCAACTCACGTGGTCGTGGAAATAGGTGTTGGAGACAGTGATCCAATCAGCTCCATGGGAAATGTCTAGGAGGCCGTCGAGGTCATCCTTTCCAAGGCTCAAGTCACCGGATAGATCGCAGTGGTCAACCCAAACGTTGGTAGACTCATCAATACCAATAGCATCGCCATTGTCGGCATCGACCTTGGCAATCTTCAAGTTGCGGAGGATGACGTTCTTCTGGCGGCGGACGTAAAAGCCAACGCCAGTGATGGCTAATCATAGTTAGATCAGATCCGAAGAGGTAATATCCCTAGTTATCAACTTACAGCTGCCAGGTGCACCCATGATAGTCTTGTCAGACGTTGGGCGCACGCGGTCACTGCCGGAAAGCTTGCCAGACACGATGATAGTGAGAGGTCCAGCACGCTGGGCAGCCTCGATAAGCGCAGCTACTGAGGTGACAGTGACAGTTTGACCCTTGGCACCACCAGTTGTTCCGCCATTCTGAGTGCAGTAGCCAACGGTGCAAGCCTGTGCGGCCTGGCGCTTGATGATCTGGTCGCGGCTCTCAATAGGTGAAGCAGTAGCAATGGTAGCCAACACAGTGGCGAAGACGGCCGAGAACTTCATGACGAAGAAAGCACAATCGTAGAAGCTATCAAATGCAAATTCGAAGTACTTTGGGTAAAGATGGACCAGCCAAGATATGGGAAGAACGAGCTTAGAGTTGACACAACCTAAATTTTAAGCTTACTTTCCGTAGATCATGAAGCCCTCTTTATAGAGATTAGAATTGCTTCTCATAACGAAACCGGAGATTGAATCAACTTCAAAACAAGCATGCATGCCGAATGGGGCCTGCGGACCATGGAGGCCATGGACATTGCCTGTTTCAGCATGGTCATTATTACCAACGCCGGAGAATTATAATTATGAGATGAAACAGCTATCCAGCTGCAAACGCCTCATGAAGGACATTGGCTACTCTGCGTAGACCTAGAAATAATGTCACATTCGGAAAAGGGATGGTCGTTGTTATTGGTGGAGTTGTCATGGCCATTTATCAGCCGTTGGTGGAAAATCTCAGATATCTCCGAGCCAGACTTTCTAGCGCGACTTGTGAATAATAAACATTCGAGTTCAGCTGTATCAACGTGTCAAGCCACAGCCTGGTGCCGTGTAACAGGAGACAAGACCAGCAGAATTCCACCATTAAAAGCATGTCTTCCTACTGGTGATAACTATTGCTGGGAGGTGGGTTGAGCCCTTGAATACATAAAGCGGCACGTAAAAGACTAATGAGCGTGACTAGGCATCAATATCAATCTATAATCTTCCTCAAATCAGAACCATCGTGACACTATTCATAGCCCAACGAGACCCCCATATATATTGCAGGGTAGAGTTTGGTGGAAGTTAAAATGATAGACTAAACTTCTTTGTCTCTAATGATACTCCGATCAATCTATTTGGCACAAAGTTGGTCGGATAAACCGGGAGAGAAGCCCGCTGTCACAAACCGGGGAGACAAAACTGTGGCAAGAAAATCAGGGCTGCTATTTTTTTGTCACGTCTATTGATTTGTCCGAAATGACAGGATTGATAACCTCTTCTGAGCCAAGAGCGCATTTGGATAAAAGGAAAAATAAATGGATCAAAGTGCAGCTACAATCGCAATTTCATTGGTAGGGATTACAACTCACCTTACGGGTGGCCATTCTTTGTTGCATAACGAGGCCTTCTGAACACTTCAGACGGCTGATTACCAGACGGAAATGTAGCCCTGTCCTTGAGGCCCGCACTGGGTAACGTCTTTAAACAACTCAATTTAAAAAGAAGACTGGCTCCAACGAAGACAAAGAAAACAAGCCGCCCCTTGAACACAATTCCAGAGATGACAAGTACCAACGTGAAGATGATTGATAATCAGGGTCGTATAATGCTCTTTTGCGCCTTTGACACTATAGAAGATCGGTTATACGGCATAATTGAGTTCAGGGCATAATTAAGTTGACAGCATAATTAAGTTCACGGTTGTATGACATCTAGTTCGCTTCTCACCGATACCCTGGCTTCGTTTATATATAGCCGAGAGGTCATAATATTGCAAGGTCCTACAACCCAGTGTCACTTGTAATTGCTAGATATGGGTATCTGTGAGGTATCAGTGCAATGCACAGAGTACAAAGAAGGCCATGAATGAGCCACGGATCTTTTTTTACTGAGGATACTATTCTGTGGTGTGATTAGTCACATGTTTATAAGACAACTAGCCTGTGCTACTAGTAAACCATTAACTTTGCAAGGGAAAAGGTTGAAATATGGTTTTGCCCAGCGCGTCTACTGGTGGCATATTACATGGAGTAAAACACCTTGGCTATTTTCTATTTGTGGCAAATCAATATTCCTTAAAGTTTCTTTATTATAGTTCATATTAGTATAGTCAGTGACAATTCCTAAGGACACTCAAAGTATATAAACTGCTTGATTACACTCACTTACTGGAAGCTTCTTCTAGCATCTTACAATTATCCCTCGTCTACCGATTTCATTAACACATCAACTTCAGCCAATTCCAAGATGGTTTCCTTCACATCACTCCTCTGTGTAACAGTTGCCACGATGTCTACGCTTGTGGCCGCTGATACCCTTTGTGGAGACCTTCCAGACCACTATGAACAGTTTGTTGTTCAGGTAAGTTCAAAGCGATGCTCAGATAGCAACGGCTACATTACAGAAAAGCTAACGCCAGCAAAGTGCACTGACACCGAGAGGAACAGCGCTTGTAGGGCTGCGGGTTGTCCCAGCCGGTTCCCGCTCTGCACTGCGCATGGCACAGCCAGAAGGGTCTATTGTACACTATTCTCGAGCTAATTGTTGTGGTCTCCAAGCTCTATCAGACCATCTGAGAGCGTTTGTTAGTGGCCTTTGTGACAGGGGACGGGCATCAAATCAAGTTAGAAACCATCATATGTTTATCGAAAAGGCGTCCAAACATCAAACCAACTATGTACCTAAAGGATCTCGTTGGACTAACGATGGACTTCTTCCAAGAACAATTCCAGCTCTTCTGATCTATGTGACGCCGCAATCCTAAAATAAATCCACAACGTATCGCCTTGAGACAAGGCCACCTTAAACTAATGGTAGCAGATATAGCAGTATCTCATTCGCTAGAATCATCTAATTCATCACTCATAACTGACTGGACCATTGAAATCTCACCATGAACTTTATAATATCCCCTAGTTCAGTCTGTGAAGCCACATACAATACGCCACGAAACTTGGTCCAGGCCAGGCTCAACAATGCCAGGTTCTTCGGCTGCTTCAACTATTGGCATCCCCAGTCTTTTGATATCAGAAAGTACAATCGTCGAACACGATTCTCTCCCTCAAGCCATATGACGACACATCCTCCGTTTAGCAGATCCGCAACCCTAGGTGAAAAGGCTCTATGTTGTCGAGCTGATTAATCTAGAGCGTCACAGAGGCCTTGACCAATGGTTAACGGCGTTCTGTTTACCGTTATGCTGTTTACACCTGTAGCTCACTCTTTCCCTCTATTCTGATATCACGGTCCGTGCCACGTAAAACAAAGATAGGTATAATTTTAGTTATAGTAAACGTCAACTATTTGCAAGCTTACATATACGGGGTCTGGGTCGGAAGCCTGATCCTTAATGTAGAACATGCATCTCAGTCTGGACAATCTGAAGAGACAGGAGAGCATTAGCACTGACAAACATATAACCAGAGAGTGTAAGTATATATATATTAACTGTATAAAATAGCACTCTAGCTACCTGTTTATTAAGGAGGAAGCCAGCAGATCTTTAATAAAAAAGGTAACCTAATAAGACACTAGTATATTTAACCTAAAGCCATTTAATAATATTATAAAACTATATCTATATTTTCCTACTGTGTTATCTACATTTCACTGTGTACGAGAATGTTGCTTGCATTAGTCACGCAGGAAGCATTTAAGCCGCACAATATAGTTATAAACTCTAATGGAAAGGTTATTGTGTTATCTGGTAAGTGGCAAGATAAGTCTTATTGTGTTTAAGAAAACAGCTGTATTATTCCTACTGGGCTGCCCTGATCTCGACTCATAGGGTATATTACATTAAAATTA